>VICI01000257.1:0-46873 GCA_019593645.1 Akabosia matsudoensis
CTTTGCGTCCAAATAACCTGTTAAAGTCATTCAAAATGCCGAAAATATAGCACCGAAAACAAAAACATTGTTTTGATTTTTGTAACTGTAGAGAACGGTTTTTATGTAGTCTGAAAGGAAATGCTTTTACGTCCGGTGAAAACAAAACGAATTGTGGTAAAGTCGTTTGATTGGACGTTTGAAGTGGAACGTATGCTGCTGAGGCACAGATAGCTCAGGATTTTGACTTTTTGAAACGAGGCTCTTGGGAGGTTAACAACGAAACGATTTTAGACAAGGATTCTTATTTGGGGGCACCGTTCATATACACCGATGTCGTCTCCTTTTTACCTCTGATTATTATGTTGCGGGTGAGATGAAAAAACCATAAACGAAGCCTTTCTCTCTCTCTCTCTCTCTCTCTCTCTCTCTTTCCCAAAAGAAATATTATGATTTTAAAGTGTTCCATTAAAGACATTACAATATTTTTTGCGACAAGCGACAAAAGAGAGCCGCAACTGTAGCCACTTTTCTTATTATTATTTTAAAATAATATTATTGCTGTGTATTTTGTGTGCCACTTTTTCTAGGAGTAATGACAACTGCAAGGATTTCATTTTTTTTACACACATTCGCCAGTTTTGAATGAAACACAAGCATTTTTTGTTTTTCGTAAAATATAGTTCTCTGTAATACGTAATACAAAGAATCAAGATAGGTACATCAAAAGTAGAATGGTACACAACAGCAGAAGCTTACACGTTTGCCTTTGGGTTTCCTCTTCATCTCATCGTCTCATCATCGTCACTATCGCCTCATCATTTTCTTGATACTATCATTTATATCTACTTGCGTGTGTATATAGAGGCAAGGAGGCCGGGAGGAGACGAACGCACACATTTTCCTGTGTAGAAAAAGAAGAAGAAATAATGAGTGGCAAAGACTTTTTTTGTCTTGGTATTATGTGTATATGCTCTGGTGTAATGGCACCCTGTTGCTCTACTCCTCATGATTATCTACATATTTTCTTATCTTCCTGTTCGAAAATATTTTCGGAGTGATCCTCACAGAGTTAAGTCACAGAGGCTCATGTTGCCAACACGAGGAAAATCAAGAGGATGACGAGCTTCACACTCTTCCCGTTTTTGCGGAGATGATGGTAGTGATGATGTTTCGAAAATTCCGAGCTCTTGTGCAGAAAGCGTAGAACTGCTCTGGTCCTACTAATACTGATAATAAGTATGATGAGCCGTGGTAAACAGCATTTACGGAAAGTGAGAAAAAAGGGAATCCGCTTGTTTCAAACAACGTTACCTATGTTGCAAACTGAATAGACGTTCAAGATGCTGCTGGTGGTGGTGTGGTGACGGAGATGTGGACGGATAATGGGAAAAAAATCCGTGTAGATACGTTTTTATCCTTCCTCTTATTTTGATGTGAATGTGTTTTGTACGCGGAGGAGAGTGTCGTCAGATTATTATTTTTTATTGTGTCTACTCCTCCTTTTTCGAAACAGTGAGAGGTTCGTGAAAAAATAAGTACGGAAATAAATTTCATAAACACACACACAAACAGAAAAACGGTAAAAATACTTGATCGTCATGTTTGGTGTCTGTGTAAATTTTACTCTTCCACGACAACGTGACTGATTAGTTTTTTCATTTTTTATTTGAAAACACAAATGTAATCTGAGCCGTAATAATATTTTTCGAAATTATAGATTTCCGTTGAACGTGAATGAGTTATCAAAGTGCTACTGTTGAAGTCTCAATTCCATAATTTTCAGTTCCTAGTAAACAAGAAATTCAATGAGAATATTTTTCATATAATTCTAAACAAAGCGATTTTAAACAAACAAACTAATTTTTATCAGTGTAAATATATTTATTATTTGTTTGCAACAGTAATTAAAGTAAACGAGTTAAAATGAGCATACTCTTTTGAGAGGTGTCAAAAATAACTTTTTAGCATGATCTCGTAATGGTGAAAGCTATGCAGGAAAGAAGCATTGGCAATGCAATTCCATTTGAAGAATATGTACAACATCCCATTAGTCTCCTTATCCGAGATTGCACCAAATGAGTAATTTTTCATTGTGGACGCAGTAGTGTAGTGTCTCTTCCGATCTTATATTTTACTCTTTAGAGAAATATGTGGCCTGCCACGCAGACGAGTTGGAGAGTGATTTCGACACTGTATTTCAAACCACTCATCAAATCGATTGGAAATAAAAATGTGTAAATAATGGCGAGACAGTATTCAGAATCAACAATGCAGCGCACGGCTGAATCCGAGCTCGGAAACATATCAGGTCTCGACTCGCTCGAGGACCCAATATAAACAAAATTGTGATAGAAAGCTGAGAAAGTGCTCCAGTTTACGATGTGGATTTTTTTATGTACTCTGTGGAACATCTTTTGGTTACTCACAGCTGCCAGGTAATTTGCATCCAATTTTCAAATCCTTAAAAAAAGGCCATCACGGGAATCTATGCAAAACATATCAAGCTTCAATCAATACAGATTTCAAATTCAAACAAAAATCCCGTCTGACCTACCTAGTCACTGTCTGCATCATAAAAATAAAATATGCAGTAAAAAAATTGGTTCTTTGAATGCTCTCCTTTCCTTTGTTCAAACTCCATATCCTAAAGAAGCCATTGTCGTCAATAGGTCATTAAAAATCTCTTGGCCTCAATTCTCTCCCAACGGAGTGGAAAAAGTAGACAAATGTGTTATCCATCCCTTTCCAAAAAAATCCGTAAAATGCATGTTATTCCCTTCATTGTCTCGTAGACAGGATAAAAAAAAATCCATTTTGTAATCTTAACAATTGCCAGTGTTTTACTGGCCTTCATCATCACCTCATCGTATTCATCCCTCTACAAATACGATGGAGTTGCCGATGAAACTCAATCTCTTTCTTGTTCATTCATTGAAGCAAAAATTGTACGGCATGTCGTGAAATGTAGTCGATGCTTTTACGGAACGATTATGAAGAGAAGGAAAAGTCTTTTTTGGATTTTTTGTAGCCTGATTTTCTGTTGGCATGAATATACTTTTTTTTACTACTAATCCGTGGTTCGTTGTTTTGTTTGTTTTTCTAATAAGCTGGCTCAGTCTACAACATCAGTTCAAATTTATCGCTCGCAAAAAGAAAATGCTCAGTCAATATGATTATGCTCTGAGGAGACATGCCAATCTTGCCTGAATGCAAAAAACAACCTGTGCACAATGAAAATTTTACAGCAGTCTTCATGTCAGGGATGTGTTTTGTTCTTTTGCTCTTCCTGTAGCTCTCATCATCAAACAAATGAACCATTTCGATTTCGCAATCGTTTAATGAGCAATTATACAATCGTCAAGTTAGGCTCCTTGTTAACTATAATTTAGTCACAGTTAGTTGAGTGGACAGCACAGTTTCATTGATAAAAGAATCAAGTAAGCAACAGCTTCTCGTTCACATGCTCGAAATACTTAACTAATATGAAACAGGTTGTGCCAAACATGCATGATTAATAATGAGCCATAGTGTTGATTAGGAATTTTAACAAAGAAAAGTTTTTTACTGGCATAAATGTGGAGAAAGTATGAGATGACGCGATTACTATTTTCAGAAGAATAGGAGCGAATGGATCATTACCCGAATCCGCATCCACCATCAAAGTGTCACAGATTTAATTGTCCTTTTCACTCCTAGTATTTTTTGTCGTTACTTTTGTGACAAGACGTTAATCATTTTCAGACGGAACATTTAATAGCCTTGTGGTGTTAGAAAGGAACGCCAACGCCTTTCTTCCTTTCCGGTATCAGCTTTCATCATGCACTTTGTAAAAGTCGTGACGATAAGTGATGAGCTTATGTTGCTGGTGGCGTTAACTAAAACTTGATGGTTTTTTTATGACTAATTTTAGTGCTTGTCGGATTGTAAAAGACCACTTAATTGTCGCGGTGTAAAAGGAGACTCCGTTTTCGCTCAGATACCACTAGTTGCATTTTCTTTTCATCTAAAGGGATGTGTCCGCGTGATATGATTTGTTGCATTTGGGAGACACGTCATACTAAATAGCACAAAACAACATAATATTTTTTGTCTCGACAGTCGTACCATTTTACGTGACTTTTGTATCCGTTTTTTGGGAACGTTACATGAATTGTGTTAGTACTTAAATAACATCAATATAACATTTCATGTTTTGTTATTCTTGGCAAATCCGTCGTTTTTCTTTATTTTTGCCGAGTTTTTATAACAACTCAACGTATATGAATAATGCATTCAATAGTTCTGCCCGATGATGAGATATACCCTCACGACGAAAGAAACGAAACTGGATATTTACTATTTAAAAAAAATTGTACTCCTTTTAGCGATGACACTAAGGGTTGAAACGGTTGACAGTGCGCATCCAGTCATGAAATTAGAGAACGTATCATCAACATGTCAAAAGTAAAGCGGTGTGTCACGCCCGTCCTTTTTTCTTCGATATTTTCTTCCAGTACAGAGTAGTATTACTTGTCCAGATTGACACGATATAATGACACAAGAGTAACAAATTTTAATAGCTCTCCACTTTTATATTCTAATAGTTTTTTAAATATCCAATATCCATCATAATCATGTTTCAAAGGAAACGTAGCATGTTTGTTTGTATAAACAGCATTAACCAAGATCATCATAACATGATCATATATTTCACTTTATGATGATGTTATCCTTTAGGGCTTTATTTTGTGTGTAATTATTCACATTTTACCTCTAAACCTTGTCACTGCCTGTATTTTTTATCTGATTATGTGTTCATCATTTAAAAATATAGCCGTTTTAACTTCCGTTCTCTTCCGTCCCATCTGTCTAAGAGCTTATTCAATGACTTGACTGTTTCACATTCAAACCGAGATTTGCACTGTTCAAGATAGGAGCAGAGGCATGTACATCTAAGAAATCAGAGTATAGAACACATGTGCAAAAAAAGCAATTATAAAGCTGACAAGAACATGTCATTGACGATGACACGCATACACGCATGCAATTTTTATAAATAATTCAAATAGAGCAATTTTCTAAGTGCTAATTTTCTTTATCAAAATGGGAAACATCTTGTTCTTCGGAAGAGAAAAAAGCATAAACGATAAAATATGACTTGAATTTTGTGTAGGCGAGAGTGAATGGGAGACGTCGTCGTATGAAAAATCTTTTAAAAAATAGCTAATTTTTGTTTGTTTATCCCAAGTTCAAAGTAGTATGGCTTGTTTTCCCTGTACTTTTCAGTGGTTATACAAGTTTAATTTTCCCTACGAAAGTAAATAAGACACAAGATGCACAGGAAACTATCATTTTCCGTGTGTCAGACGGCGGCATTAACATTATTAGGTTTCACATATTCCCAAAGGAAAACTAGAGTAGCACGGTCTCAGGACGATCATTCCAATGGGAGCCGCATAAAATATGAAAATTTGTCGGGTCTTGTTTAATGCACGATATTTTTCAGTTTGAAGACAAATGAAGTATTAAATCGAGCGCTCTTGGGTGTAAAACTCCAAGTGACAAATTACCACTTTTATAATGACCATTTGGCGTATAAAGCAAGAAAAATTAGTATAAAAGTGGAAACGAATGAGTGCAAGTTCATTTCTCCGGGTAATGAGAGAAATTTTTGTAACTTTATGATATTGCATATTTTTCATTAGAGTTCCTCGTAGCAGTACATTTTTACAGGTGACGTTTAATACGGTTGGGTTTTATTTTATGTAGCATGACAGTGGATGAAATGTGGGATGCAGTGGATCACCCTGATAATGTTACACAAACTGTTTCACAAATTTTAAAGAATTATGATATTCGACTGCGCCCAAATTTTGGAGGTGAGCTAGACTTAAGTAAATAATATAACCAACGAATGACGAATCTGACTATGTTGATGGAATTTTGTTTTTTTGTTTTTTTGAATATTTTTAGGCGACCCGTTGTATATTGGAATGGAGCTGACAATCGCCAGTTTCGATTCCATTTCTGAAGTGAACATGGTAATTTAAGATAATTGCAAACATCATTAAGGAACGATGCCAGTCATCAGTGTGAGGTTATTTTGTTCGGTAGGATTACACGATAACAATGTACCTTAATCAGTATTGGAAAGATGAGCGGCTGGCATATAGCACACGAGACGATCAGCTCACTTTGGCAGGAGACTTTGCCGAGAAAATTTGGGTTCCGGATACATTCTTCGCTAATGACAAAAGCAGGTCTAGTAGTGAACACTAATAATGTTTCCTGCATATATTTGCTTTCATCAATGAACTTTGGACATGTTTCTTAGTTTTTCTGCAAAAATTATTTTAACAGCTTTCTTCATGACGTAACGGAAAAAAATAAAATGGTGCGGATTGCCGGGGATGGAAGTATAACGTACGGGTTGAGATTTACCACGACTTTATCCTGTCAGATGGACCTCCACTACTACCCATTGGATAGTCAAAACTGTACCGTTGAAATTGAAAGCTGTATGTTGGCAAAATCGCTACTGACCTGAGCTAAAAGAAGAGAATGAAATGTTTTGAACATTTATTTTTGCAGACGGTTACACTGTTGCTGACGTTGTCATGTACTGGAGGACACCTGGAGTGATGGGAGTAGAGGATGTAAAGATCCAGCAGTTTAGAATTATCAGCTTCGACACTAGTGACAGGATTGTGTCGCTTGCGACCGGTGTATATCAAAGACTGTCACTTTCTTTTGAGCTGAAACGAAGCGTTGGCTTCTTCATATTCCAAACCTATCTGCCTTCTATTCTGATTGTCATGTTGTCATGGGTCTCCTTCTGGATTAACCATGAGTCTCCACCGGCCCGGGTTACGTTAGGGATAACAACAGTGTTGACCATGACGACAATTAGTGCGGGAGTGCGATCCTCCTTGCCTAGAATCTCCTACGTTAAAGCTATAGATATTTACCTTGTGATGTGTTTCGTGTTTGTGTTTGCTGCACTCTTGGAGTATGCCGCAGTAAACTACATGTTCTGGGCGGCCAAGTCACCTCCCCCGCCACCCAAAGTTAAAAGGAAAAAGGAAAGACAAAACATTAGTGGAAAAGGCACTTCTGGAGAGTCGTCGGGACGGACGAAATGGTCAGACTCGGCGCGATCCCTTTTCCGCCTGCCCAAAAGGCGAAAACAGTCCCTGCCAGAGAGGGAGCCAAGCGTTCCTACCCCCGCCATCGTGGTCGAGAAAGAGCGAAGTATACCATCAGGTTCGAAGCCTGCTCCTATCCAACTACAAGACTTGCCTCCTAAACCATCCACATCAACAAAGTCAACATCCACGACACCCATCTCGTCGCTAGTTGTTCCTCAACAGCAACATCCATCACGCCCACGATCAATTTCACCAGCAATTCCAGCCTCTACCTCAACGGCTCAAGCTTCCTCCACGCTTCCAAGGGGCTCATCCCTCGCCAAAGACAGCCGAAAGCAAATTTCCCGAGAGCTCGCTCAAGACATTTTAAAGATTAGTGCACTTCCTGCCCTCACCTCTATCGAAGCCGGCGAGGGGTCCAGCACAGCGTTAAATCTACCAGTTCCACGAATCGTGAGAAGTACAAGTTTCTCAGGGCTGTCTGGTGTTCAGCACCCGCCTCACTTCCCTGTTCACCCCTCACAAGCTCGATTTTATCCTCCGAGCCTCCCGGTCAAGCAGAAGCTGACATGGAAGCAACGCCAACAACGGGTTCTCCAGAGTATTCGCAAACACGCCAATGCATTTGAAGAGAAACTGCCAAACATCAAAAAAGACGTGACCATCATTGACCGATTCTCCCGAATCGTGTTCCCCCTCTCTTTTCTCCTCTTCAATACTGTCTACTGGAGCTTCTATTTTTTCAACTCGTGATGATCGCCCACTTTGTCAAAGAGAACCTTTATATCCACACCCATTTATTTTTCTCTTTTTACTCATCAACCAAAAAAAATCCCGTCTCTTCCCCACATCTTTTTTTGCCGTGCCATCTTCAAAATACCTCAATAAACAATTTATCTGTTTACACAGCCGTCACTGCCATTTTTTTTTGCCAAGGTATTCCACCTTTTCACTTTTTAATTACTTTTAGTCATCTCGGGAACAGATTTTTTTGTAACATAGGTGAGTATATTAAACACAATTTAAAAAAAATGGTGAAGTGGCGCACTCCAGCCCAAAGGTGTGTACATTTTGCGAAATTCACAGCTCAAGTTGTACCATTGATGAACACAGTCTAAGCTCTGTGCTTCTGAAAACAGCAACATAGTTTTAGATAAGCTATCTTTTACTTTACAACTTTGTAGTGCTCCCATTTGTACTGTCGACTTCTGACTTTGTGTAATTAAATATATCAGCCTAATCATAGATTGTAAGTTTATTATGCGGTCACGTATGTATGTGTTATATCGTTTTTTGGGCGAAAAAGGTATTTGACCTTGTACATTACTCAGTCAAAGGTGAAAATGCTGCGCAGGTTTTCGTTCAAAAAGAAAATTTTCGATTGAATGAAATCCCTCTTAATGTTTCCTTAAAGTTAGCGGGTCACAGATTCTTGTTTAATGTAAGTTACGCTTCAAAGAAACACAACAATTTCTCAATTTATATCTCCCTTTCTATGCAATGGAATATAGGAAAAAATCACCTACAATGATTAATTTTTCGCAGACATTGACTGTTTGACAACAATTAGCAGACATTTTTAGTGTGAATGCAATCTCGTTAATTATTAAATAGCTCATTATTTAAGAAAAATATTTACAACTCTTGTTCTTCGATTGTACTTCATGTTAAAATAAATATGTTAAATGACGACTGGTTGTAAAAACAGCGATGTTGTTCATTTGTAGCATCAAGTCATTGTTTAAAATGCAAGCGAGTTTTCCTTTGTTGTTGTTTGGTACCGTTCATACGCCATGTTACATGCAAACGTGATATCAATCTTGTGTCGAACCTGTCCAGACTCTCTTGTATTATCATAGTGGACGCTCCCTTGATGTACTGCTTGCAACAAAAAAAAAATTCTACCAACTGGACTACACAACAATGTATTCTGCTTTGCACGCACCAGACACAATTTTTTCATTCTGTTTCTATCTCAAGTTGAGTATCAAGAGTAGCGTCATGTTGGCAAGCGTCATATCCGCCAGTGTGTTTTAACCCCAGCAAGACTCCAACTGTAAGGTAAAAAAATATGAAAAATAAGCTGTTTCTTGTCGAATGGGGTTGAGTTCTAGTAACGACATGGAGGAGTGGAGGGTGATGTGTATGAACGAAAAGTAACGAGTTGTCGACTTGTGATTAGTGAACGGCCCCAAATTTGTGTGACTACATGGTACTGGCAAAAAGAGAGGTGAATGATTAAGTGCAAGTTCTAAAGGTAAGCATAACAAAAAAAAAATTCTCGCAGTTTTCACATCAACGCGAAATCAAGGTCAGAGGAGAAGACCTCTCTAGTTTGCTCCACATTGCACATATTAAAGGAAGAAGAGGCCCTTTTGAGTGGACACCAGAAGAGCAACACGAACTTTAATTACAGTTAATGAGGAATTAAGTTATAATGAAAATTGCGATACATGAAAATTAGGTTTTATGAGAGTGAGGGCGGCCTGTGATTTTTGTGAACTGGGTACAGATGTTTGATTGGACACTGGTGTGTAGCTGAACTGGTTGTGGCTTTGTAAAAAAAGTCTGTTTTCTGTAGAGATTTAAAAAAAATTATATATAGTTAGTTACAATATAGAAGCACCGCCGCGTGTGACCGGGGGGGTTGAGGGAAATGAGAAGAAAAAGGGCGTGAAGGAACTGAATGAGTTATTCGTGTGTTTCGTTTCTTGACTGGTGGGATAAAAGTGTGAAAGTTAAATGTCCGCTGCGAGTAATCACCATCAGACATGGATGGATCCTGAGAGTGTAGTCGGCGGGACCACCTACTTTTATCCGCATCATCACCTTTCAGGAGGAGGTGGGGGTTCGGCGCCTGACGATGTACAGAACTGTGTGGACGTTGGTGGAGGAGTGGATCCGATGGAGGATCCTAGTAATAGTGGGCCTATGGTGTTTCCATCCTATTCTATGTTTAGCGGACTCCCTCCGCCTCATTTGAAGGAGCATGCTGGGTTAGGAGGAGGTAATGGAAGTGGAGCTATTGGAAATGGGGGTGGAGGCAACGGTGCAGGTTCGCCGACAGGAGACCTCGCATCGAGATTACAAAGTTTAGGATCCCCACAGCAAAATCCTGTAGTCCATCCGCCGCCGTTGCAACAAACACAAACAAGCTTCTTTGCTCCAGATGAGGTAAAGCTAGAGCTGATGCATCGGAGTGCAGTTTTGCTCTCGCAACCAAATCCAAATATTTTCCAAGATCTGCCGGCTCAGATCGACCACTATCACGAAGTATGTCCGCTCGAGAATACACATCATCCTCAAAAATCCTCTTCATTTGGGTATCCCTCAACTGTGTATAAGGCTGTTAATTCTAAAAATGGGTTTACTTACTGTCTACGTAGAATACATGGTACGTCTTTGCAGGCGAACAAATAAAAGATTCTGGATACCAATTTATCGTTTCCATGAATTAACTTTGATTCGATTTTTTGCAGGGTTCCGCTTACCGTCTGGAAAATGGCTGGGTATCATCGAAGCCTGGAAGCAGCTGAACCACTGTAACCTCGTTCAGCTTAGAGAAATATTTACGACGAAAGCATTTGGCGATAACTGTAAGTGACGATGGTCAATGGCTCTCCTCTTAAAAACGCACGCACAGAACAAAAGGTGCGAATTGAGAACGTCCTCAGCTCACTTACTAAACGTGTCCGTGCACCCTGTTTCTTACTTTAAAGCTTTGATATTCGTCTACGACTACTTTCCAACGGCGGACACTCTGATGGGTCGCCAGTTTCATCGAAATAGCCAGGTGAACGGCTACGTCGACCCGTTTAGTGCTGGAGATCCATCTGTTCCAAGGCCGTATAGTCACCAACGAAACTCTCTGTTGAAACACCAAGCCAGTTAGTGACCATATAAAACCCACTTATAGTTGGGCAATTTTTCTTTGATGTCTTATCGGAGAGTGTTATCATTTTTGTAGATTTACTCCCGGAGAATCTTTTGTGGGCCTATATCGTTCAGCTGAGTTCCGTGATACGAACAATTCACACAGCCGGTTTGGCAGTTCGCTCCCTAGACCCTACCAAAGTTCTCGTCACCTCGCGAACTCGACCGTCTATACGGCTCAACTGTTGTGGTGTCTTGGACGTGATTACGTACGACGCCAACACGAACCACGCCACGCTCACCCCTTTCTACCAGCAAGAGGATCTTGTAGCCTTAGGCAAGCTGATACTCGCTCTTTCATGTAATTCCTTGTTAGCCGTGCAACGGGAAAACCTTCAGACTTCCATGGAGCTCATAGGCCGCTCATACTCATCCGACCTGAGAAACTTAATTATTCACCTGATGAACCCTCGGGGCGCTCAATCCCGTTCCATTAATGATATTATGCCAATGATTGGCGCACGCTTTTATAACCAACTGGATTCTGCAAATGCAAGAGCAGAGCTTCTCGAGCACTACCTTGCGAAGGAAATCGAAAACGGACGGTTGTTTAGGCTCCTCGTGAAGATGAACACGATCATTGAACGACAAGAGTAAATTATTTCTATTCGGATACCTCAGCAGAACACTGTCTGGCTTTTAGTATGCGTTGCAAGAACAAAGTGTCTTTTTTGTCGTTAGGTTGAATCAGGATCCACAATGGTCTGAGACTGGGGATAGATACCTACTAAAGCTATTCCGTGACTATGTTTTCCACCAGGTAACTGGAGATGGACGACCCTGGCTGGACATGTCGCATGTCGTCTACACACTAAATAGACTAGACGCAGGAACAGTTGAAAAGGTAATAACATCTTGAAGAAATATAAATGTTTTTGTGTGTCTGTGTCATTGTATTAAATTTGGTTGTGACCATCCTGGAAACTAAGGTTTGCCTCATGTCACGCGACGAGCAGAACGTGTTAATTACGAGCTACGCCGAGTTGAAACAGTGTATGGAACAGTCTTTCGGAGAGATACTCAGTAGTAGTGCAGCAGCAACGTCATCTGTTGCTGGTGCCTCTTCCACCCTCATTTCCCAATCCCCTCAACAACATACCGTAACATCCGCAACTGCAATTGTCACTTCCGCGCAAGCAATAACTATGGCAAACAACGTAGCCGTTTCCAATAATAATTTAATCATCAACTCAACTGCATCCTCAGTGTCAATGTCAGCTGCAACTGGCTCATAGCATGCTAACTGCGCGCGCAGTTAGTAAAAACATTAGCATTTAATTTCCTCTTCCAAGGAGTTGACTTGTAGCTTGTGACACGGCGTAAGTTTTGACCACTCATGCATTATGAAGCCATGCCACCTACCACCCTCTTCTCCAAATATGTTGTTGTAATTTTTGGCTATGTGTAACTGACTGACAGAGAACATGAGTCGTTTGTTTTTTGGCATTTCCGTGAGTAAACTCTATCTTGTCCGACTCAAATTTCGTATCTCTGATAAAGATCAAGTGCTAAATCACATTCATAGTTTAAAATATATATTTGAATGCATTGTTTTTTTACACCAAGTTATAATGTTCCAAGTTTTAACATAAATATTCTCTGAACACAGCAAAAAGGTGAAAGTTGAACTGATTTGCACGAAACATGAAAGCCCTTTTCAAAATGTTTCTCATCCAATCTATTGTGTTTTAACTTAATTTTTTTATACGTACTTTTATGGTAAAGGAAAAAAGAAAGATGTTTTTATATCTCGAATTATCCGATATTGGTTGTGCTTGTCATATTAATATATGTTAACAACAATGGTGATGTTAGTTTTTGCTCTTAGTTTTTTATGATGTATTATTATTACACACATATCGTTCGTTGCATTTATAAATACCAAACAAGGGGGCCGGATAGTCGTGCGACAAAGAAAATCACTATTTTTTATTTTAAATATCATTCAGCATTCTACTATTACTTACATTCCTTAAATACACGCAAAGTAATACTAGGACAGAACTTGGATCTTATCTTAAACTAGCGTCAAGTTCAAAGTTAAAGTGAGATGAAGAGGATGAGCATTGTTTTTAAAGTGCATTAAACTGGATATGGTGGAAAAACAAAAAGAAGCTAGGTACCCAATCTGATATTATTAACTTGTAAGCCTAATAGATGGAACATTAAAGAGTAGAATATATTTTTTCCTATCTTCATTATTGAAAATACTAGATGGCACGTTTTTTTGTGGAGATGAAGACATCTAAGTTGCTTGATGTGAATCTTTGTTTGAGTTTTAATCCAAATTGAGAGTGAAACCATTTCAACTTAATCGGAAAGTACTGAAAGTAGTTTTGTGGCCGATTCAAAGTATACTAACAAACAAAATCCTAGATAGGCTGGCCGCAATGACGACAAAACAAAAATCAAAATCTACTTCCTGTCTATTCAAAATAAGGTAAAAAAAAGTACTCGTAGGATAAAGTAAAGGAACACAAAAAGAAATCTTCAGTGAAGCAGTAACTCATGATTTTAAGAAATATTGCGCATAATATACCGAAATCAAATAAAAAATATATCGTTGTACAAAACTCTAGGCAAAGGACTCTATCAGGGAATACCCGAAAACCGAATACAGTTTTTAAAATAGTAAAATCGCTGTTCGAAAAACGAATGCTGACACTTATTTTTTTAAGGACTGTTCATTTTAAAAAGTTATTTTGAAAGATGTGGAAACGTAGAGAGGAGAAAAATGTTGTGTATATTTATTAATTGTTGTTTGTCTGTTGAAAATTATTGTTCATTGTTGACAATTTTGTTGCACTGTTAAATTTTTACAAAGAGGGTATTTTAATTTTTTTAATTGCATTTATTGGCGCACCGAAACTGCAATATTGTATGTGTTTGTGGAAGCTGCTCAGCTCATCAGTCGTGATTACAATTTTAGCTTATTCTGTTTACACTTTACACATGAATGTTTTCTTTCAGGAAGATTTCGATGTTTATAAACGCGTTATCGCTGGCTTCTCTACCTCACCGTCTTTTATATTTCTTGGCCGTCGTTGCAGTAAAGGTCTTTACTTCAAGCACGGTTAGAAAACGTGCTAAAAATGTATGCTTACACTTTTAGAAGAGCTATTTATTAAGATTTTGTTGTTGTTAAAATACATTATTTTTTGTTATCATTTCATTTTTTCAAACTTGGTTTGGAGTTAATACTTATCTTTGGGAGGCGGAGAAAATGTAATGGTATTGTGAAGGCGTGAAACGCGATAAAAAGCATTCCAGTTTGAGTGAATTTTTAGTAAATGTTGCACATACATGTGTGTAGAGATGATAATTTTTTTTATCATGTGAGTGTTTAAACATTTCAAAAAATCATGCACAGACATTAATACACATGCAGTTTACACTTATTTAATTGTACGTATATTTAATTTTTTTTAAAGAAATATAAAAAACATCATGTTGAATAAAAAAACACAAAACAAACTGTAAAAAAATGTGGAAGAAGAGAAATAAAAAATGAGAATGGTTAAAGAGAGCACAGTTCATATGTCATTTATTTGATTGTTTTACAAATCTACATTTCTTGTAATAAAAAATTTGTTAAAAAGTTCTAACATTTGGCAATCTCTGTAGTTTGCAAAACTTTTAAGGTAAGAGAGATAAGTTCAAGTTTCAAACCCCCTTTTTTGTTTACAACCCTGTCATGGACGGATGTAAATGTACTTGTGCGTTTACAAAGGCATAATTTGCTATTGGTCAAACTTCAATTTCACGATGGCCATAAGTAGTAGATTGCTTCTGCAGTTCCATCGATGGAGGAACGTCGTAACGATGTTGAAACTGATGCGGTTGTGGTGGAGGAGAATACCTGTGCGGTTCTTCCTCTAGGTCATATGCTTGTTGATGCTGCTGCTGCTGTTGAGGCTGGGATCGTTGTGCCAGAGGATGTCTTGATCCGCTTCCAGAGCTTCCCATTCTTATCATAGGTTCGGTGCGAACACGGTCCGCCAAGCGGTCAGTGTGCGTACGTACACGTGCACAGATTTTGTCACCGTATATGAGAATGACCATAATGATAAGCATCATTAAGATTGCAAGGATAACTGATGGTGGCCATAAAGGAAACATTTTGATTTGTTATTTGGTTTGATCTACGATTAAAATCTGTGACAATTCGGGTTGTAAAGTAAGTGGAGGTTGGTTGCGTGGGGAGTGAATCCACACAGGAAATACGAGTCTATAATAAAATCAAGATTCAAAGCATTAGTTGCGAAAACAAAATGTCTAGGTAGTTTTATCAATACTCTGATCAACCATTTGGTCAGTTACCTGTTCCCAGTGTTAGGATCCGTCCAGTATCTTTTGTACGGTGAGCAACAGCAAAACACCAAATTGAGACCGATAACTGCAAATGCTAGTACGGTCACAATCGTGACAACCACGTAAAATTCTGTATAGTCAGAGAAAGCTTCACCAGTGGCCTTAAATTCAGGATTTTCTCGCCAATCGTTCAAGTCGTTTAAAACCGACATTCTTTAAATCCTACAACTGGACATAACTTTCCAAATTAAGTGACAACAGCGTCAGTTTTTTTTCGCGTGAATCTTTCAAAACTGAGATTCAAACTAAAAAATGAAGTAACAACAAAAAAAGGGTGTTAGCGAAGCTCCACTGGACAAGCCCATTCGCATCCCGAGACAGAATCACTCGTTTAGTCAGTTTGTTGAATCTAACATTGTTAGATTCGAACCTGTTCCGTTGTGAATTTCAATGCTGTGTATGTCTAACGCTATTGTTGTCCGAAAGAGGAACTTGTCAGTGGTGTATAGGCAGGTATGCCATCAACCAAGTGGCATTTTATATGCTGAACGGTGAAACCCCTAAAACCCTCTTGACGGGAATGAGTTGATGCTTTGCTCATTGGATAGTAAAGGTGCATGTACACCTGTGCTTTCAAGATTAAAGCATTACAAAGGTAGGACAAACAGATATTATGAGCGCCTTTTGCATACTATGAATCATAGCTCATTCTTCTTCTTATATGGAGTGGAGTAATTAGACGCTGCTAATGGAAATATGTATCAACGTGTCTACGAGTATATATCTTTGTCAATAAAATGAATGCCTGTAATCCAACATTCTCTTGTATTGTTTTTAATTTTTACATTTTTTTTTTGTTATTTTTGAAATTACAACTTTTATTTTCGTCAGCAATCCCTCCAATCGGTTTCGTACAATTTGTTTTTGTAAATGAATAACCTCGTTATTACTAATTTTTGATTTTTTTTCGCTATTCTCATTAGTAAAACTACAAAAAACTCAGTGCGGTAGGAAATGAAAGCCATATTTATACAATACGACTACATACTCTAATCAGTTTATAATTCAAGCCTAAAAAAATGACTAAATATCACACATTGTTTTAAAATTTATATAGTCCATCAGCAAGACTGATTGTCTCTGTTGTCGCAGTTACAAGACTTTCGCAAAGAAATAAGATTATTTGCATTTACATGAAAAAATATTTACAGTTAGAGAAACTTAGCCCACCACTATAACTATTAAAAAATGTAGAGAAAAATGTGTAGTCCGTCGGATTGTATCACAGTAAAACATCTTTAGTACAAAAATCATTACACATTACCGGGTATCGGGTACGTTTGACGTTTGAGAGAAAGTTTAAGTATCAAAATGAGTTGCATTCGCAACTATCATTCTTGTTTCATTGCATTGATTCGGAGAGGTGATTCAAGGATGAACCATCTTTCAAGCTAGTCTCGTTCTGTTTTTCTGGCGATCAAATACAAAAATACTTAGCAGGAACTTTTCAAGATGTACATTTCCTTGAAAAATGGGGAAAATAAACTATTGCTTATTTTTACGGACTATCGAATTGTATCGCCTTGTCATTGCAGTTATTTTTTCAACCGTACTAGAACTGTATAACGGTCACCTCGCAACGCTTGCAGCATTAGTGTAGATATAGACAAGGGAAAAGTCTTTTTTCTAAATGACTATACTATAAAGCTTAACAAAAAAAATGGCAAATGGAAGAACTTAGTCTAGTAACCTGCGTCATACAACAATACAAAACAATTCAACATAGGCATTTAATAAATACATATTAAAATCAGAATAAAAAAAGGCGCAACTAAATTACATGGAAAAACTAATCTAGTAAAAAATCGTTCAAAGGTCATCTTTTTCGAGAGACCATATTACTATTATAACTTGAAGACGCATACTCTGCGACTTGCGCAGACATAAACGTACTAGTTGGCGTTGAGGAGGGTATAAACCCGAGGGATCTGAGGACCCTACTCGCTCTCTCTATAAGAGCGTCTTTATACCGCCAGATTGTTGTGTCAAGGAGGGAGTTTTGTCGATACTCTTTGTCACAGTTCTTAAGAGCACGGACACAGTCGGCTCGATAGTGCTGAAGTTGGGCTAAATCCGTTCCGACTGGATACGATGTACAACTTCCGTTCAGGCATGCTAAGGGAAAGTGATTGTGGAGGGTTATGACTCTCTCTGGGTTGTGGAAACATTTTACGTATTGACCAGGTTTTGTATAGTTACGTGACCTGTATACATGTTGGAGCATATGCAAATATTTGGGGATTCCAGGAAACCAATTATGGCCGTGCATCATGTCATCAAGGAAATATATATTTCGGAAGTTGTAAGATGCACGAGAATCATTTTTAGATTGACGAGACTTCTTGTCGACAAGAACCATGAGTTCCTTCCATGTTGCTACTTTCATGGGCATTATGACTTCGTCAATGTCCAAGAGAGCTATGTACTCGTAGTTGTATAGATTCCTGTACAGGCAGTCGTTGTAAGGAATCACCTCGTTTTGCCGTTTGTGGTTTACTTTCTTTCCGAGGAAAACATGACGGATTCGAGGGTCATTGGGCTGGCCACCAGGAAGGGTTAATGGTGTTACGTCAACTTGTCCCGTGGTTGTGTAGTGACGGAGCACTTTAGTGATGTTTGGATGGACGGCAAGTTCGTAAAAGAAGATTTTATCCGCACCTAAAATTCCCAAAAGTTCAATCCATTCGACAAGTCGGACGGAGAGATCTTCATGGAGGAAATCAAGTCCTTTGACGCACACTGCGAAGCCCTTTTTCTTTGCAGGCTTGCTGAATTGCACTTTAAGATTATTATTTGCAGCATAGCAAGGTTTTTCAACAACGCTAACAGACATTGGCACTCGTCCATGATGGCTCTTGGGGATCTGACATGCGAGGAGATAGGGTTGAAACACCCCTTGTCTATAGTTACCCCATTTGCTGAACCAAATGTATTTATACTCCAGGACCTAAATGAAAACAACGATTGCATATAACTTTGGCACCAATATTTTACACGTACATATTTTACACTTGGGGAACAGTATTATACGTTAGTGATGAAACATGATATTACGCTACCTTAGCAAATTGAGGCTCCTTCTCTTTTTCAAACCAAATTTGACAGTAAGTTGACACATTGGGTTCAATTCTGTCCATCATGCCTAAAATTCTAATAGCTGGTCCAAGCCTATTCTTAACACGGATGTCATAGTATGCCCCGTAAAAATGGATAGTTCCGTTAGAGGTCTTCAGAGTCTGGAGTATAGGACGAATACATATTAATTATTCTTACTGCATCTTTCGAAACGCATGAACTCATGAAAAAACCGAATATATTGCTTACCTGCCAATACGTATTGCTAAACTCGATATCATAAATAGTCGGAAATCTGGCACAGCTTGCATTTTTATAGTTTTTAGGCCCATCTTTCTGTCCTCCGAGAATGTATGGAGGCAGCGGAATATTTCTTATTGTCGCTGCTGCATCAATGATCAGTTGTTCTACAGTCTTTGTCTCTTTATCTACTAGAGGCTCATCATCCACCCATGGGTATCTTGGGGTTACAGTCGACGATGCGCCAACAGTCAATGCCAAGTTCCCTCCGGGACTGTTACTTCTTGGGGGGAGACTTGAAGCACCAAGCATTTCTACCGAGGATGAGTTAACGCTACCAGAAACATCTTGTTGCTGCAGCACCGCCTGTCCCACTCCTATTATGCTGTTATTTTCTAAAACATCCAAACTATTTCCATAGAGTGATGCAACTGTCAACGGGGCAACTGCTAATCGTCCCTGTAACGCTGCATAATTTCCTCCTGGTGTCATTTGGTCCCCATCTTTGCTGTAGTCTCTAACTGCCCAATGAAACACTCCATAAGCCATGCAGAGCCATAGAAGTAGTAAAAGAACACGCCGACACGGACGTGCCACGAACCGGAACATGGTTGTTCCACCCGCGGAACCGTTTAAGGAAATAGTCATCGTTCTAAAGGACGAACCACGCAACCACCACACCTCGCCAATCTCCTGAGCAACGTTGTCCCTTGTTTAGACTCAATTATCATCTAACAAAAAACAAAATTTCCTGAAGTATTCGCATCCCATCCCATTCTCGCTAGTCAGTGGTCACCGTCCGTGCTTGTCTCTTCACCTCTCACAACCACCGCAAAGCAAACCTGCAAAAGATAAACACAAACATCTCAAAATTCGTCAGTTTAATGACTTGCTAGGCCAATTTTAAAACCCACTGAGGCATTTTGCTAATCTTGTCGTTTGATTCGCTTGCATGCCTCATGAGGCTAATTTTGCATAAATAGTGTGGCAAACACCGAAAACTGAGTTTTAGCATGAATATGTTTAATGCTTGTACGGTAGTACAACGAAAACGGGGTAAAATGGTTTTCTTCAAATTGCTCCGAACACTCTCCAGTGATATTGGGATGCATCGTTTTTTATACAAAAAAGTAAAGTGTCCGAAATGTCCTGGAAAATTTAATGTCTTCCTCATATTCCATGGTTATTCATGAATTCACTACGGCACAGAACCAAGCTACGAGCCCCTTAAATGTTCATTCGATGTACTGGCAGCTATATGCTATCAATAATCCATTGTCTCCATAAATTAGTCACGATGACTTGTTCAATCGAAACATTTGGAATACGCATTTACTTCAAACCTGATTTGTTACAAGCATTTCGCATGCATCTAAAAAAATAATTTTGACACCCAATTTGTTGAATTGCAGAGTAATTTTAATTTGTTCCAGTGACTCATCATCAAAATCGGTAAGAACCTATGCTCGACTACATCAACAAAATAAATCCATTTACTTTTTTTACATCATGATCGGGTGTTCGTATTTTTTTACATATTTTTTGAATCCAACTGAAAAGGAAGATGAGCCACCAAACATAATGTTCAAGTATGTATCTTTAGTACATCTTTGCAAACAATGTTTTTCCTCATCAGAATAACTAGTATTTTTTGCGTTGCAAGAAAACCACCTGCTAATCAAATAAATACATGCATAGTGCGACCTTGAAGCACTCCTCATCGTTTTTATACTTCTTTGCCGGCGTCATCATAAATACACTAGTATTCTGTTTTTGTTGACCAACTATGTAAGAAACGTCGTATTCCTACTAGCCAGTTAGTCAGCTTACATGAATGACATAATGGACAGACACACACGTCCTTTCTGTAGAAACAATACTTTTTTCGTGGCATATCATCATTTCTTATGACCATGCCAGTGATCCTTTATTTATCCATCAAATAAACTGTCTTCTTAAAGATGTTTATACGATAATTAAGTGCGTAATCATAACCAAGATAATTTTAAGCGGAGACACAACATTTTGAGTTTGCTTATGAGAAACACAGCATAGCGTTGTCTCTGTTGTCTGTATATCTACGACCAACAAAGATGTTTTAGATAAACTATTTCGTTTATACAAGCCGTTCCAGTATCACGGAGATACGGTAACTTGGCAACTCATCATTAAATACTTCCAAGACATGAAGGACACAAACACGGCGAGGTTCCATTATCCGTGTTTGCCGTGATTTTGAGGAAGCTTGACTCGAAATCTGCCAGCGTCGTCCTAATGATCAACCAGCAGCAAACTCAATTGTCCATTTTCAACCACATACATCATACTGGTATTTGCTACTTATCTTGCTTCCTTCAAAATGGTAGCGAAATTAGAATATTAAGTTGGCAAAAAAGGGAGCCATAAAAAACGAATGCATGACAACACGGCGATTGATATAGCTATTTGGACGATTACATGGTCTGCGTACTCCTCGCCAAATTCTCATGATTCATGATCCCATAATCATCCCATGAAATTCTATTTTTATCGCTTGCTCAATTTAGTACCTTGCTCATCTTCTCTGCTAGTCAACTCTTATTTCGTTTTGTTACTGCCATTCAATTATTCAGTCCCCTCCTCTTCCCCATCACTTTTTCGCCACCGAGTCATCACCGCATTCCGTTTATAGTCGTAGGGGAATGTCCTATTCTTCTGAGCAGCTCAATACGAGTTTCACAAGGTGGGTCATTCAGCACTTTGAATCATAAAACCGATTTTAAAATCTCCGCTTCCTCTTGTTATCTAACCTACCGTGTACATATATGGTTATCCTCGGATGCTTAACATGTCTCATAAATTATTAGCATTTTTACTCTGGCAGTTAAAATTCGATTAGCTAAACGTAATTCAACGCAAGCTATCTTTTGATTTTTTGCGGTTGGGTTTTTACGCATGCACATGCATGTTTCGTCCCACTGACTTGTAGGTGAGGAGGAAACGGCGTTAGGGGTAGCTAAAACAGTAGTCGGTTTAGTCGTCAGAAAATAGTATGCAATTAAAGGAAGTCACAGTTTTTAAATTAAAAGTGTCATCATCATCAAAACATGATTGCAATCCCAGGCCACTCCTAGAGCTTGCCCAGTTGTCGACAATGAGCCATGCTCAGAAGTCATAAAGTACGCAATTTAATGACTTGTTTATATATTCCAGTAGGACATTCCGACTAGTAAGGTCTTTGAAAGAGAGTTGTATCAGAGATTGCCTAAGGATTTGATAAGGAAACGAAGGAAGAAGAGTTGTCGGGTGTCATTTTATCATGTTATTCCCTGAAGGAGCAAATCGACAAGGAATGCGGCGGAGGGATGCAAGAAGCGAATGGTCAATCTTATGAAGCGATTGTATAGATTTTAGGCAACACGACAAGATATTCGGTAAAGAGATAAGATAGCCTGAAGCACCAATCGAAGCTGCCTGAGGGCCATGGTCAATCGTGACTTGGTGGTGACGAAGCTTTTCATCAGAAGCAAGGAATGCCGCAATCCCATACTTCTAGCTGGTCTCTCATTGCATGATCTAAAGTTTTGTAACAAGAATCGAGCCAGTAGGTACGCAAAAATATCTAAAGTAATGATGAATAGCATTCATTTGGAAAATACAAAATACAAACAGTTTTTTAAAGGATGAGTTAAAAATTATGACACAAAAAAGTATCGGTCACTCATCATCGGCTAATATTGTATTCATTTGGCATTTAGGCTATAGTACGCTCACAGCTTACTGTGAAAATTTGCATTTTTGAACCTATATCGATTTTTGAAAGTGTTATTTTCAAGACGACTGCTTCCAAAAATGAATTATTTGCTAAATATTATAGAAATTGGCAAGCGCTCCTAACTTCCCTATCCTACGACATGTGAAAGTGTTAAAGAAGGTTCATTTTTATTTCCGTAATATCGTAATTGCCAGTATCTTCTCCGGTGGAGGCTCACTTCAGTCTATTGTAGGTGGCAATGGACCACCACGCAACTTGCCCATAAAGCGTGTCAAAAGTCCACGTTCTTTTTATGCATTCTCTTCACTACTCATTCTAATGACCGCTGAAACGTGCCTTAATCGTGAAAATTATTTAACAAGCTTGAATCGTTTTTCTCGCGAGACGACAAAAAATAATTTTTTGAACAGATGCGCCGCCAATAATGAAAATCACTAAACCATACTGATGAGGATTTCTTGATAGTTTTGAAAATGAATAGCTATGTCATGAAAAACCAAATATTGACAATCACAGGCTCGTGTGTATTTATTTTACACCCACGTTATGACTCTTTTTTGCATACCTTGCTACTTCTCTGAAACCTGCAATTTTTTTCATGACTTTTTTTTGTCAAAAATGTCCTTCCCGAGACAATGTGGCTTTACGAAAAGAGTCACTTCCATAGAAAACCAGTAACCGTTTAAATTTCAAGTGAACAAGAAAGTATGTATGTACAGACTCCTAACCCTGGTGGTTTATGAAAAGGATAAAGTCGGAGTCTAATAGACTGCTGGGGTTTGAGAACAATCAATTAAGCATAATACTCCTGCAGGGATATAATGAAATTCTCTGTAAAGAGGGTTTTTATTATTCTTAATTGCCACAGTCAAGGTAGCGGGATTATTATTACAGGACTCGTTGTTTGATTGCCCATCAACCTTTTTATTTTGTATTATGCAAAACGACGATGACAATGGCACAACGTTGTTGAGTAGCCGAATAATTGAGGATTTTAATTTGAAGAAATAGAAAAAATGAAGGGAAGATGAATGCTCACACGCTAGGCATTAATTTGTATTCATAGCGAGTTACCAGCAGATAGTTTTTTTGGCTCCACGTATTTTAAGGTATTGACACTTGTGTATATTTATTTTAGGAAGAGCAATTATGAATTACCGTTTTGGTTCTGATGATGAGCTTGTGTTTATATCTTGCTTACTGGTAACAAAAGATATCCAACGTACGGTCAAAATAACAGCGATTACCAGACTTCTACGATTAATTGTCGTTTGATAGGCATGATTGCAAGTGACAATCAAAGCTCTAAAGATGTTTGGCCATGCCTATTAACACCATCGTGGTGTTTCCCGTGAGTCTTGCAATATTTTAGCTGTAAACATTTGGTTTTCACTGATTAGTGCCGTTAGCAAAAATATTTTAATAGCCCAGTTTCAGTGATTGTTGTGTTGAGCATGTGTTTGAAATAAATTGTCGAGTAACTTTAGTAATTCTTTAGTTGCCCTCAAAGGGACCTCAAATGACAAGGAACCCTGAAAAAAATGATTGCGTAATATGGCAAAGAATTCTTTAAAACATTGTTAATTTTCTAAACGCATTGCTAAAACGTAAGATCTTTTTTCCATGTGCTAATTAGCAAAGGGCTAAGCTACGCACATCTGGTAAATATAATATCACTATTAGGATTAAGACATTTCTGGTCAAAGAATTCATTGTAGGCCTTTACCTAGTTTAGCGTAAGAAAATATTTCTTAGTTAGATGCAATAAGCCGTAAACATTCGTTTGAATTTGCATCTGTTATCCAATTACGATTACTTAAAGTTTGTTAATTTTTTCATTTGAAATAATTTTTCAATGCTGTTTTACTGAGGAAAAATTCCTTTTAGAACCTAAGTGAGCAGGCATCATCATTTTGAATTTCCATATCAACAAGGAATCATTAATTTAAGAATCATTAATAATGTACGTTTTTTATTCTTTTTACCCATTCATTATTGCAATGCCTCTTACATCTTACCAGTTTGCACATTTTTCTAGCACACTAACCAATAAAACTGACATAAGAAGACGATTTAGCATGAACTTTCAAAAAAAGCACAAAAGAAAGTAGTCTCCGGCAAGTTATTAAGATAGCTACACGTCTTTTATCCTATTGTTGTCATCCTCTTTTTTCCGTCTGTCGCACTTATATAATAATTGTTTTAAAAATTAGTCTCATTTTGTAGTCATTTGCCCGGATTAGCCCCTAGCCCTGTAAACGAGGTAAGCGAAAACAGGGCTTTGGTGGTTCTCGTCCTCCATGTGTGGTAACAAGCAACCCAAATTGCCAGTAATAAATATTTTTTGGGAATGTGACAATCTAGAAAAAAGGTGATTAACAGAGGAGACGAAATATCTCCTCCTTCCGTCCTGAATACTAATTTTATTAGCCAATATATGTCGTAAAATAGTTGTAATCCTGTGAGTAATTCATTCACGTTTTGTCATTTATCTCTGGTCTTAAAAATACGTTTCTTTTTAAATGCGATGGGGTTAGTGGCTATTAAAAAATCCTGCATTTATTTTGAACAGGTAGTTTATAATGCAACAAGATGCTAATAACGTATCAACTAAAAGATGTCACTGATTATTGTTTTGAAATACACCGATTAGGAGTTGCATAACGATTGTGATGACATGCTATTTTTCTGACAAGTAGTCCACTAAAGCTTAACATTTTCCTGATAACGTTTGGCTGATAAGCTTAGCAAATACATGGCGCGCTGAAGTTTCTGTTCCTTACATTTTTTTCTTGATGTCCTTAGCCCGAGCCCACTTCCTTTGTAGCTACCAATAACAGTCTTATCTCTTTCAGTTACGACAAACGTGAGGGCTTTATTTTGGCTGAAAATGACATTTTTCGTATAGAACAGACACGTGGCAAGTCTGTCGTGATATCCATTTTTAGTGACAGTCCGTTTGAAACTTAGGTAAATACATATTTCGTTTTTAAGTAAAACCAGTCACTCTTCTACGAGCTTGTCTTGTTCCACTGCTCTATTCGCATATTAAAAAACGTTCCGTTTGTGGCATAATAATGTGCGCATTGTTGCATAATCGGGTTTATGTCATAACCACAACAACTGCCTTGGCTTGACAATTAGTGCACTTTTGTACTTGCTAAGTGAAGTCTCGATCAAAATAGACTTACTTTTCGTTCAATTTTTCGAGTCGTTCAATGTATTCACCTTTCAATCAAGCATTTTAAGCTTTGCTTCTAAGTTTTTTGTCATTTCGATAGTGACATAAGATCGTACCGTGGCAGTAGTTAGTCGTGTCGACAAAAAACCATAAATAACTGTTGTAAATCACAAACTGATTGATTGCCACATTGCCACACTTGCTGTTGGCCAATGAAACGATTGACGATGTAAAAGTTTTCTAAGCAGTACCTTTTGCAACTATCGCTAATTAGTCGGGAGAAAACAAAAGTTGTATTGTTTAGATTATTGTGAAGACTCTATAGAAAATGAAAGCGAGTTAAAGTTGGCGACGAGGTTGATCGTTTCGTTTCAATGGCTTTTCCTAATTAGGAATTAAACTATATATAGTTTTCTTTTATTTCAACGCGCACCAACGATTATCGAACGTCAAAAAAAGTTGTCTAACAAATTAGGGAACGAAGGTTTTCAGGAACGATGTTATTTTCAATCATACTCTTAATAGTATTGTGATTGATGCTTTGCCTAAGTCTATTTCAAAAAAAAATAAATAGCTTTTTTCTCTTGTAACGGTATGTGATATTTTCTAGTCATAAAATGAGTGTGTTTTCGAAAACGCATGTCGCAAAGGTTTTCATTGAAAAAATATGACAAATGATTGAAGTGTCAAGATTTTTAGTTTACACTTACAAGTCGTCTAGCATTACAGTCATATTGTCACTCTCCCTTTTTCCTTGTCTATCTACAAAACCTTTGTTCCTTTCTTAGCAGCCTTAAAACGCGAACATTCTGAGTGCATGTTAAAAACGTGCAGAGAAGTGTTTGCAGCAAAGTCTAATGAATATTCAAAAATGAATATGCAATTTTGTGAGCACAGTGTATTGACTTATTACCGTTGTAATGAGTTTTAACTGCTCAAAAGCCCTAAAAAAGCTACTTTTACTGTGTAATTATGCTACTTAGCCTGTTGCACCTTTTCGTCTTTTTATGCAGTCAAACAAAATGCTCTAATTAGAATGAGCAAGCACTCCAAAACGGTGTGGATGACAATGATTATGAAATTTGGACGACAAAGCAGGCCAATATTATGTACTGTACTATGCAGTTTGTAAACAACTTCACTTGCATTGGTAAAGCCCCAACTGTTTGCGATTTTGATTTACACCGTTGACCGCTTCAACAACACATAACTTAAGAGCTTCAAGAACGATGTCAATGAAATAGTTTTTAAAAATGTTTTTTAAGCAAAAGTTCTATAAGATACAACACAACCAAGTCAAAAACTGAGTTTTTTTTGTACTTTTCATATGCTTCCTATTTTAGTGAAATATAATACCCTAAACAAAGATACTCGAAAGAGATATTTCGCAATGAGCCAATTTTTGCGATTAAGTACACACCGCTGGCATAGGTCAACAAAATATTGACAACATGAATACTTCATTGAACACCACTATCATGAAAAATAACTGCATTAGCTTGAGTACATTATTGTGATTATGACATTACGCTGATAATCTGTATAAAAATGATGTCTGCTAATATGTGAGCGAACTAGCGAGCAGCTACCCTTTCATTAGAGAACTTCCTCTTTCAATCATTTAGAGTAGTGATTTTCTGCCAACAAGCCATAGTCAAGCCATCATCCATACCTGATTACGCTTTCAGATTAACATGAAACTTACATTCTTTTAAAACAAAAACATTAAGGACGAAACAAGAAGCAATGCCCACGACCATCCAGATATAATGCGTGAAAATACGGAAACAAAACATATTTTTAAAATATGACCGGCAAATTGAAAACGCAGACATCTGAAAATATCTTTTTGCTAGACAAACAACAAAAAATAAAATTTCATTGCATTTCGAAGCATTGCCCAAAATATGTAAATGGAATACTCTAAATCTGATAGTATCACTGCCAGATAGAGCGATAATACAGATTTTTTATCTTTGGAAGCTGTATACACTTTTATGTAGTTTCCATTGTTAAAGTGTACATTGTTTTATGATTATTGCTTTACTATACAGCATGTAGGGATTTCAACAATAAAAATGGTTAGGTGAAGGTGGATTGTTAGCTACAGCGATTCAGCCAAAAGAGTTTTTCCTGTTAATCATGTTTGCATTTTATATAAATCATCTCCACCTGAGAATGGCGGACGTACGATGAATGAAATAATGACAGCGGTGTTCCAAATAAAAAGTCTATTCGGTCGAGACGTGCCGTTTACAGTGCTTCGCTTAGCCATTTTTATCGATATTTAAGGGACAGCATTCAAAATTGAGATAAAATCCTATAGTATCGGCTTGCGGAAGCAGCGTAAGATGATCAAGTTTCCATAGAATCGGAAGGTTTCTTTCCATACGTGTCTTTGTAGAATGCTCATTGTAGGCCCTACTAAAAATGATTCATCAGGCGCTTGACTTATGTAGCAACTAGCTGTTACAAAAGCAACGCCCGGCCTTACATTGCTCTAATTATTCATACCAAACTGTAACAAATTTATTTTGGTATGACAAGGCGCAAGGCCAAGAATAGAATGGAAGAACCAGAGATCATGCATGAGGCATTCCGATGTATGCAATAAAAGTCAGTTTGCCGTCGAATTCACAAAAAAATGATTCACAGATAGTAAGTGAAATGGTAACACTGCTGTTCGCCAGTTAACGGGTGTACTCAAGAGGGCTCGGAGCCCTTTGACCACGCCCATTAAGGAACGCAATAATTGAGCAAACTATTATCACACTTCAGATGTACTTTTTGTACTAACATATTACATCAATGATATACATTGCATTTCGTTTGGCATTGTCTATTTTTCACTGTTTCCCGATGCAATTTTGATTTTTTATGTTTGTTCGTTCTTTTTTTCGTTAAAAACTCTGCGGACTGTGTTAAGATGAAGTAATGCGATGAGCATGACTTGGTTTTTCTTCCTTTTATTGTCAGCTCGGCTTGGATTGATGCAACTAGTGTGCTTTACTTATTATAGGGCTTCTCTACCGCACAATTTCATTTTGACATTATTACCGTTATCAGCCCTTTCACTTTTTTCATAAGTAAAGAGTAAATAATATAACAGCTAAAAGACGCAAAGCTTAAATTCTACTCTGCAGTTATACTTCCTCTGGGCGTCATATCTGGCAAAAACTGCTCTAAATAAAAATAAGCCTTTTGGTTTACACTCCCAGTCAGCCGACCATTTTATATTTATCAAAGAATCAGACGAACACAGCTCCATTTGTCCTCCAACCCAAAACTATACTATTTTTAAAGTATCAAAGTTCTTTATAAAATGTTGAGCCTAGTTATTCAATTTTATTCCTTGTAGCCTTGTACTTCAGGCAGACAAGGCGCATACACCACAAGCAATGCCAAGAGTAAAACAATTTAGAGTACACCACACAGAAATCATTATTTCAAACGTACCAAGCAAACTTTGTTTGAGTGTCATTTCATTGCCATATTATCAAACTCCAACCGTTAACCAAGTCTGCTTTGAATCCCTTGGCTTATTTACACCCGATTCGATAATCGCTTTTAAAAAGGGAAAGCTGATATGACGCTTAAACAGCAATGCAACTAATTATTATTTCCGTTACATTCCGATAAACAAGGTTTATTACAAATTAATTACACGGATAACGGAGGATTTTCTTTTGCTTGCAGATTTTGTTGATCTTGAGCGACAATTTCGCTGTCACAATGCATCACGGCGAGTAGTTTTACGGCCAGGCTACTTTCCCGACGTACACATATATAAAACAATCTAGTGGCTACGGAGATTACTAGATTACTTAATTTATTTTCCACGTAGGCTACTATGTACTACACACTAACAGATAAAACATGAAGGTGAGAGTTTAATAGCTACTACGTTGTCTTGAAGAAACATTTTATTCAAATATTCATATCGTCAAGAAAAATTATGTCATATTTACCGGGGATTGCCAAAACTCAGGGTTTAGCTTTTGTATTTGTTAAAACAGGTTGACATACCTAATTAGGATATGTAATATGAAAAGTAACAGGGTTACCTCAGATGAATGAGACAGACGACATTCCCATTCCTGTTAGATAAGACAAACCAGAAACATACATAATCTAGTAAAACCTCCCTTACTTTTGCAACGATCAATATTTATCTCATCGTTCTGAACAAATACGTTGTGATGATAATTATGCTAATATGACCTTTTAAGCATTGACCCACCTTGCCACATCAAGGCTTACTATTTTTAGTGTATGTTCATACGGAAACACAGCTCTCGTGATGTCGATAGGTCGTCGGTGACCAAAAATAACTCTATCTGATCCTATATTCTTCTCAGCAGTTCAACTACCAGAGTGAAAACTGCCTCAAATATGTGCAAACATAATGGTAATCCGAGAAACGATGACAGTTACAGCAAAACATGCATAAAAACTGTTGTTTCAGTTTACTTGTTGAGGTCATTTTGTGCCATAAGCAGCGAACGTGAACGTGTTTTTTCAAAGCATCGGCTCACTATAAGGCATGTAAAACGGAGTCTCTGTTGTTAAAACTAATGTAAGTGTGTATAGTAGTAGTATTTACTTTATCCAATGCACAACCTCCGCATTCTTTATCACCGATTTCTTCAAACCAGCTTGCACCACCTTGATTTTGCCAGGTAGGTTTAAAGAGAATCTAACTAAGAGCCGCATCTCTCTTCTGTTTATCATGGCACATATGAAGGTCGCCAAAAACAGGTCAGAGAATGGCATGCCACCAGGAAAAAATGTTTTAGTGCGGACCGAGTCCCGAAACATGCCGCCGTAGTTCAAGTTTGACTAAATTTTCACCATTAATTATCGACAGCCAGGGCAATGTCGCCGCTGTCAAAATTTAGACGACATTTCAACCAAACTCGTTCTTTCGTGATTTAAAATCATACAAATACTCATGTCGATACCTTTTTCAACGAGCTTCGTATTTTGTGTTAGAGCAAATTTGAAATTGAGAACTTTACATTTTCTCTTCTAAAAATTGTTAAAATTTTGTTAGCTTGTGCAAAACTGCATGGTACCAGTCCCTTAAGGAGGAACGACGATTACAAACCGGAAGGTGTAACATTCCCAAGACGAATACCCATTACCATGTGAACTGGACATGGATATTATGTGTAGTCGTAATCTTGCTGTTTTTGATGACGATCATGTTTAATGATGATCATTCTCATCACGTGTACTTTCAATGTCGATGCAACCATTCTAAATTATGATATTACTATAAAAAAAGTGCGAAATATATGGAGGGAAGAAGCCGAGCAAGAAACAATGTCATTGACCTTGAGAGCTGTTTCCTTTTTATCAGCAAAGCTGTACCAGCGCAGCAGAACCTGAGGAACGGCTCAAACAGGACAGAAGAACCACAACTGCACGAACTGCAAAAAGCAGCAACGCAAAAAACGAAGAAACATCCCCTGAACAACATCGTCACTGCTCGTCATTACTTCGGTTACTTTTTTTACTATACGTATTACATAAAACCCTATGCCTGGTTTCAACATTTTTTGTATGATTTTTCGCTGACCATTAGTTTATAGATTTTTAAGCCCTGAAGAAGAAGAAGAGAGCATAAAAGACGCCTTTATGCATAATCTTTATGCTGGGAAAGTATTGTGTTGGGTTTATTTACAATTTTCTCTATGCTGTGCTCCTGTATGCAAATCACGTGTCAAATATTTCAGATCCCGGATTACCCGTCCGTCAATGCTTATGAGAACGTTATTCAATTTTTGTTTTGTGTACAAGAACTTTTTGTCGGAAGACCGTCTAATGATTTGCTATAAGGAAAATAGCCTCAGACTGTAGACCACGTATAAGAAAACCACAAAATAATAGCTAGGAAATGAGAATTGTTTTTTTTCTTCATTTTTGAAACTGTAAACATTAAAGAAGGACATCGTCAACGGAACATGGAACCAAACGAACATGATTTATAATATTGTAGCGGTGGCGGTAAAATGGTAATTTCATGCTGCATCGTCATGTGCAAATTTTTAGTATTTTGAAAAATATAATTGCGCCAGTTGAAGATGATAATGTTTGGTACAAAAATGTAGAGAATTGAATAGTAGCATATTAGGTAATCAAGTTGGCCATTATCTCCCCACGTCACGTCACACCACCAAATTCATCACCGTTACTTTTACTTGTAGGAAAATGCAGTCCTGTTGCATGAGTGCATGCAACTCGTTTTCATTTCCTGTCTTTCTTCTTTCAAGCCCCAGAAACGCTTATCCATTCGTCTAGGAAGGCGCTTTTGAAGAATTGCACTATGAATTCCTCTATATCTTCCGCGGATGGTCAATGTCAAAATTGTGTCGGCTCAAGATCAAAACTAAAAGCAGCGTCCAAATTTAATGGAACATGCATGTATACCTGCCTCACTTTACTTCGGAGAAGAAAATAGTTTTTTAGTTTTCAAAATCCTTGATTCATTTGGCTTCTAAGTAATCCTAGTGGTGCTTTTAGTTTTTAATCCTTCTTTTTCTCATACAACTGTAGCTATTCAACTCCACACGTTGCGTAATTAGGGATGCTCGAGCTTTCAGGCTCCCTTGCACGGTTTGATCTTTTTAAGAAACTTAATGTTTCCCTTTTTTATGATAAAAATTGAAGAAAAAATAACATTGGCTAGTTTCTCTCTAAATTTCTTGTTTGCAAAACAATAGCTTTTAGGTTTCAAAAGATTACCTGTAAGTAATGGTTGCAGATAAGAAAATAATCTACTTTTGATTTGGGAATTAGGAATGATTTATTCTGTAGATTCACATTCAGTCTTAAGATGCCCGCAATTTTTGAGTACATTTAACTCGACTGGGTTCGGTGCTAATACGCTCGCTAATGAAAATTTCTGAGTAAATGTGTTGCCCCAACGACTACGTTTCAAAACAAATCATAATTTTAAATCATTGTATATCGTGTTTGCTTTCATACGCCCCACTTCGGTGATGAAGAACAGTCACGGGTATAAGTCGAATGAAACGTTTTAAAACTACTTTATTTTCGTTTGACTGTCGCTTCTTTCACTATAGCCAACATGATATGAAACACTGACATGATGTATCCAAAAAATCGGAACGCCTCGTCTAGCGTGCTTATATGCGGCCAGCATTTGGTTTCGTTGCACCCCTGAATATTTTGCACCCCACTAAAAAGTATCAACTATGCTTGTCTATATAGAAACGTGTTATTTTGTTCAAGTTATGTGTTTAATGGATCCTCGCCAAGTTTTAAAAAAAACTTTTTCATTTGTACACTAGATAGCTGTTAAGCTGGTTAGATAAAAACATAATCGGGTTGAAAGCTGAAACTTTTCCTATTTTCAGTTTCACTCTTCTCCGTCCTCGGGGATCTTTATTTAATATGAAAGACTGGCTCTTAATTGACGGTACCCTAAGGTCACGAAAAAGACCGAAAAACATACAAAATGTATTCGTTCAATAAAAGGGAGACCTGTTGATATTACTCAGTTTGCGAACGTTTCTTAAAAGCTTACTCTGATTTTACGCATTTGTTTCCTTTTCGTTGAGCTTCTGATGCCGAGATGGTTTCGGTAGGCTACCTGAACAAATTGAATTGTTGAATAGCAGATGGAACATATTTTGTAAAAACGTGTTTATCATATATGAACGAAAATAACACTTTGCATTAATAATGAAAATTCATAAGGTGATCTAGTTGCTCTGCTGACCATGCTCATTACGCTTCGAACGTATTTTCTACGCAAGGAAGTATGAAATGAAACAATATGGTTCTGCGAAAATTCGATAATGAGGGTACGATGAACATACTAGCTCTCCAGGAGCCACTAAAGATTAAACAAATTAATCTGTGTGGTTGTGTTTTCAAATCATATTTGCACAAAGACATTGATTACCTTTAGTTTGGACTCGTCTGAATAGTTCTGTGTTTCTTTAGAGATAGATTTGAATTCTATTTTTGTTACATTGGATCTCACTTTAAGTTAAAGCTATCACATTGTGAAATGATCACCACATTTTCGTTTCGTTTGTATGCAAACAAACGTTCCAATTTGACGCTACACTTTTTTTAATTTATAAATTCATTCGCTGTATTTTTTGTGCATTGACTGCAATACTGATGTTAATAGTAGACTAGCATCAGAATTATTTCACAAAAAACTTTCAATAATTTTCACAACACACTTTTAGTTCAACTCATGACGTATTCACAAGTATATGCACAACATTTCCTTCGAGACGTGAATGAGTCTTCCAGAGATGGTTAAATCATTTCACACCTTCATCCCCGAAAATGATTTGTTTTTTAAACTCATGCATGGAAGATTTCACACAAAAAAGTCAGCACCACGCCGCAAAAATCCTCTTCGTCTCAACCCTTTTGCTGCTCATCTTGCAGTGTTGCTGGTAACTTGAATGGAACAACATTTTCAGCAAGACTGAGTAGCCAGCGGCTGTCTCATCAAAATTTTTCTGTACTCATGTCCAAACAGTGATCAAGAACTCTGCTGAGCCTGTGAATGTTTTTTTTCTATGTGATAGCTGTGAGGCATCAGTGACCATCCACAGTATTGGCGAAGAATAGTTAGGATGAACCTGGTCTATGCCACCTAAGTGTTATTGGCAGTCCTCCTCAGCCTCATAATATCATTGTCATCTTCTCTTGACTATCCTGTTTCTGGCTGGCAGTGATGCCTTCACAGGTGTTACGTAGTTTTCCAATCATTTCAAAACTTCACTGTGAAATGCCCAGGCGAACAAGAGAAGAGACGATCATTGCGGATTTGCATTCTGCAAAAAACTCCGCCGAAATATTTCTTAAAAATGAGCTTTGAGATCTCTTCGCGAGTTACAACAAGAATATGACCAGCTACGTACCAACCGCTATCAACACACCTTACGTACTGCACGTTTTGCAACTTCAGCTTCTTCTTCAACGTACCGCACTATATCATGGGCAGGTTCGTGAATGAACTTATTTGGAGTAAAATACGGTCACATATATTTGAAATCTATAAATCCCTTTTTTACGACGAATACGTAGTTGGTACGACCAGTGAATTTCTGGTTCTCTGGTAAATGAAGAATACTCAGTATTTTTATCCTCATGATATACTCGCAACAATTTTCGGCGTGAGCGAGATAAAAGTTTGAGAATTAAGTGCAAAGGTAAGTCTTTAGCAAGTATAAATTTATACGGGGAATCTGAGAGATGATTTTCAATATCCTTCTCATACAATTTTCATCTCACTTGTTGCATTTTGTAAAAGAAAACACGGACCTTGTAGGGGTATCGTCCCTCTAGCTCAAAAATATTACGCAGGACCAGAACAATCGCCTTTGAAGATGATTTCATACATCTTACCATGGAATTTCTGTAAGGAAGGGCTACTCTGGTGTAATTTCTCTTTCTGTAGCCCCCTACAACCTGTGCCAGTCCATATTACTAGCAGCTACACTAGCAACAAAAATAAAATACAAACAGGAATGAAAAGCAAGAATTTCAAAAGCATTTTCAGACTAGAATCGGAGAAGATTCAAGATAGCCGATATGCTTGGTAAGGAAAACTACCTTGTCCTAAGGATTAGGATGACCATTGCATCATGGTTACAGAAGTTACGGCTAGTTTCACACAAGTACACGCACACACTTACACAGGGAGGGTATAAAATGAGGCTGGTAGAAGGGTTCCATAATTTTTAATGGTTTTTGCTTCTTTCCTCACAGACGTTTGACTAGAGAGTATCAAGAATAATATAATACGGCATCACATACAGGTGGACTCGCATCTGCATGCGGATGAGTATTGCATTATTTAGATTATCAATGCTGTAGTCAAGTGCATAAGACTATACGGGTTGAACCCACGCCTTCTTAGAAATGCAATCAATCTCGTTACATTGTTGACTCGTAGCAATAACAATGGAAAATATTTCAATAAGCTTGCAGCCACGTTAACGATATGCCCTAGCTGAATATAAATTACCAAGAGGAAGATGAGAAGTGATGGATTTTACATAGATACAGTGACCACTACTAATAGTAGCTGGCAAAATTTGATAAAAAATATTACGAGAGTACCTGAACGACTAAGAAATGCGTTTGGAAGTACTCAAACACGCACACACATTGTCGCCATACGATGAATGCAAGAAACAACCCTAGTTGATTAAGAAGTTATTAATATGCTTCTTAAAGATCCATTATATGAGCAATGTTGTTGCACCTATATGAGAATACATGATTTCACGAAAATGTACACAAGAGGTTGGCGTCATCGTCCTTTCTATTTTGCGTTGTTGCTTCTCAAGAAAACGTGCTAAGTAAGGTGCAATGTTATTCCGACTGTTGTTCTTTATTGTTGCTCGATAAAAAACATTTTTCACAATTAAGCATAGGTAATACTGTTTGCGTGTATTTTGTTTGCCCACATGGAAAACATGCTTTTTGCAGTGAACAGTATAATATCATATTAAGGCATCATATCACTGTACGCTAATAATGGTCAGGCTAGTACTGTGAGTCAGACTACCATGTCGGCACAGAGTAACAATGGGCTATAGATAACCCTAGGTAAGCTAAAAAAAATCGCCACGATAGAAGACAAGGTAAATAGATGCTCGTGTATTATGATAAGGATAAGCAAAAACCTATGGCTTTGGTTGAGAGAAACGCGAATAGGAAAACGAGGCATTTGCTTTCTGACACAAAATATATGAATATTATTAACTTGAGATATGATTATGGGAACATAAACATTTCTTAAACTCCAATTTGACACAACTTTTTCTATGAATGAATTAGGATTCTTGTAGCCGTGTCGCTGCCAGTTACTTTCATGCCGTTTCAGTGGATGGTTGAAACACAGTCTGCTCAATGAACAAGTTGTGTGAAAAAAAGATGTATGGATGGCATAACAATAGGTGACAATGATTAAGATTAAACACATGCATTGCTTATTTCACCAAAATAGCTCAGACAGCTTGAGCCAATAATTTGTCCTTGAAAAATTTTGTCGCGATGACATTACATAAACATAGACTTATAATGAGTTAGACCACACTAAAGCTTAAAAACAATTAGATGGGAGATAATGTTCATGAATACATGTGTGTGTAAACGGATTTCGACTTTAGGTTATCCTTTTTCGAAAAGGCAAGGAAAGGGAAAAAGTTTTAAAGAGATAAGAATGAGACAAGGAATTAAACGTGTACAACATAGAAAATCTAATTTGCTGTTCAGCTTTGCTTTCTGTGATTCCCCTTCGATTTCATCAAGCCCGTTACCACACAAGATGAAAAGAGCGTTGATGCAGAGGAGAGATGGGGGCAGGGGAAAACTGCGTGAAATCTGCATTTTTTACATGCATTTTTAGCTTAAACTTACAATGCGAATTTCAGGTACCTGAGCGCTGACATTCAGTCTTTACAGCGAATTGACTGCAAAGAAAAAGGTAACATCCAAATGTACTGACGTTTTTAATTTGTTCTTTCACTTCCTCTTTTACTCCTCCACCACCTCCTCAAAAAACTATTCTCGAACACCAACGTCTTTTCCATGTCTTTTTTTCATAATGTATTCAGGTAGACAAATAGTGAATCCAAGTTTGTCAAGTAGTGCTCCACGACATTCAAACCTTAGTTGAGTAGAGAAATTTCAAAACATACAGTTTATGCGTCCTAAAATTTCAAAAAATAGCTAATATTTACTCATGACAAGATTTTGGTGGAATTTATTGTTGTTACATTAATAGTCGTTGTCGATTGATTCATATTAATAAGCAAGAAATGAGAATTTGTTCTGAGTAAATGGGTTTTAGAATCATTCTTGAATGATTGAAAAAATTTGGCACAGATTCGTTCAACTCTTTTTACACGATTTCAGCTCATAAATATGATACGGATCGAAAAACCTTCATATTTTCTTTTTCTAAGTGAACAAAGTGGATTGAATAGAAGAATAGGTATTTGCTGAAAAAATCTTATTTGTGGCAGAAGAGAGCAAATGAGCTTTAAGCCGTACCCTAAAATCAGCGCAATTGTCGAAAATTCTGTGTTGTTTTCTTGGCTTCATTTCAATCATTTTTTCGTGCGAGTGAAACAAATAAACCTAAAAATTATGAGAGAACCTCTGTTTTTTACGGCTGTAAACTTGACTGCTATTCGTTCAACAGGATTTTAGTTTTCTTGTTATTCATTGTACAAACCATACAAAACCTATACACTGCCCATGGCTCATACCTCGAAGTTGGGAGATTTTTGGGGGCACATATTTCCAGCATTTCGCGCAAAATCATACGAACGTATTTTTTTAAAATTTCAAGCAATCCCTTGACCAATTCGAGGTTCAATGGATCCTGAAAAAAATGAGGCGCTTAGTTCAATGCGGTACGTTCCCTATAACGTAACTTATCTTACCAAAAGTCTTCGCACTAATCTGTTAAACAAGAAAACACCGAAGAGTTTTTGTAAGACATAAACTTATCAAATCACGCAAACGGTTAAGAAGGCGAAGTAAGAAAAAAAACGAATACGATTGAGATTAGGAGGCCGGGCTACGTAATAGCTCATGAATGTTTTGTTATCGAGCAGTTTATTTGAGTCTGTCTGTTTCAATTATAGGCTATTTTGCAGTGCTATTTACCGAGGATCCCGTTTTAGCACGTTTTAAAATTTAGTTCGTTACATAGCAATAATATTCTTGTTTAGCCACTTTTTTTCGTTCTTATCATCACTGATTCATTATATCTTAACAGAAACATTATTTTGATTCGGTTTCAGATTATAAAGCTACAAAGTGAGATAGCAATCTGTAGTTTTTACAGAAAAAATAGGTCATAATCTGGATCCTTGTTTTGAATACATCGGCTATTTTTTAGTTTAGTGATGTGGATAAGTTAAAAATTCTACCTGACCATTATCTTTGCACTATACCCATTCATATTGTAAATGATAGAGACAACAAATCTCCTTATCTAACACTATCTAACCCTTAGTTTTGGGGAAAACCAAAGGTATTTTTCAAGCAAGTGACCATGTTATTCCGAAATAACAAAACAAAACACCACCAGGGCAAATTATTTTTAAAAACTTTGCAACCGAAAAACGTTTAGCACACATTTTTGAATTTAAAAGATTACGGAATATACATAGTTAATTGTTGGGTCGCACTAAGGGCCGAAGTCTTTAAACATGAGGCTTATTTTTGCCATACTCTTAGTAAAACACAGTTTCATCTGGTAATACCCATAAAAATGAGTCATGTGTCGGTTAGTCGTCATCAAGAGAATAGCGGAAACGTCAAAGAGACCGTAATGGATAGCAAGTGGCAGAAAAAATCTTACCCGTAGTAAGATGAATGAAGTTGTTTAAAAAACGCCATTAAACATGCCCTATGAGCATTAGGACTGATTTGTTGCCACGACGCTGCTCAAATGATTTTCCTCTCTCACGCCTCATTCAGCGTCTTCGGTGAAATAATGTAGCGACCAACACAAGTCAAAGGTCAAATGTAATTATCTTGCGAAAAATACTGCCTAACACTGGTTTGCATAGTGTTTAATGTCTTAACTCTATCTTCCTTGTATCCGCATCTTTGACGGTAAAAATGTTCTTTAAGTATGCTCTTCGTTTAAAAGAAAAAATATTTTGCATGCATAGCCCAGAGCGTTCTTGACCGACTCAGAAGTCCACTTCCAAAAAAGTTCAGAAAGAATCAACAATTTTCGTTTGCAGACACTATTAATTCCTCTTTCATTCTTTATTTTATTTCGAATCCAAGTTTAACTAAGATTTTTTTCATACTCCGGCTACTTGATAATTTGTATTTGTATAACATATCTTGGCCAAACCAAATTTTAACGACTTCATGAAGCCAAAGGTGAATGCTCCAATTATTGAAATAATTCATTATAATAATACAAATTACATTGATAGACAACCTCTTCTTGGGAGGAAAACTGAAATATATGTGTATCAATTTCATGTACATTTTTTTGCCATCCTCAAGTACGTTACACGTAAAATTTAAATTTAATTTTTACATGAATATACACTCCCCGAGCCTTGTTGGGATATTAGAGAATCAAATAGTCGAAGAAAGCTAAAAACCTAAATCCACAACTGCTGTCAGGAGCTGTATTTTATACGAGGGAATGAAAAAAACTTTTGTTTTCAGTTCGATGAAACTGATTGATGCACCATTTTAATAAACATCAGTCACAGTTGCGTAGTCACTTATCGTCTACATGGTTAAACACACTTAATTCTGTTCTTGTTAGCCATTAAAATACATTCAAGGTAGCACAATTTCCAGTTCTGGCGAGACATTAATTTTTGACATGACTTGAAAAGCTGAGACTTCGCAATTGTTTCCCAATAAAGTCAAAATGCAAACTTCAAAAGCAGTTTAGATTGATTAAATGAAACAAATAGAGGGGGTTACTTCTATTTATATAAGATGTAGGACACGTTTTTGAAGATAAAGCATCTTACGCACACAAAACTCATTTCGTCACCTTATAAGATATGTGAGTACCAGATTGACCAACTATTGAAGTAATTCTCTGATTAAAGGTTGAAATGGTAGTTTATGTGATGTGCCAGTATTTTGTACGCAAATCAAGACATGAGTTTGCTTAAACTTTTTTCATATGAAAAAGTCTAAATCAATTCGTTCTAATCACAATGAAAACTACGCTTGGTAACCACGACACTAAAAATAGGACCACCGTCACTGCAAGCTTAAGGGATTTCTTTTTTGAAGTATTTACATTGAAAATATTATGTAATAATACTAATAAAGTATTTCTTGAGTTTGTAGTTAAAAAAACGAATAATAAAATTAAGATATAAAAATGTAAGTTTAATTGTAACCAGACGAAACCGTATGATCAAAGAAAATCTTTTGTTGAGGAGACGAATGAAGCCCATGAACCAAAAATGTACGTCATCCTCAATCCATTGTCAAATACGAATCGTCATACACTTCATGGCTACCTAAATAATACGGATAGAAAAAGGACACAAAATTCAGAATTTTTATTTCAGTTTTTCTATGCAACAATGTACAAAGGGATGTTCCTCTTCTTTCAGATCCACAGCTAATTTGAAACACTTGAGATGCTGTAATAGAAAAGTAAATTGATGTGCTATGTGGTAAAATTACAGTATAACCGCACACGATGAAGCAGTAGATTGATGACATGATGAAATGGTGATAAGGACATTATTAATATCATAAAGTGTTTTGATATACCTTTAGTCCATCGAATTAAATCAAGTTTCCATTAATCTTATGGTAAAACAAGGTTGATTTCGAGGTTGCTTCAGAGCCAATCATGTATTTGTTATTAAATATGATAATACTATTTTCCCATTTATTTTTCTTCGGTTTAAATTGTAAAAAAAATATTTAGAGAATTTGTAGAAAGCTTGTTATGATGATGATTCTATCAACGCCTCTGGATACGTTACTCGTCCGATGAAAAGTAATGCGCCTCTCTTATAATCCCAGATGAGAAATAAGAAAGGTCGGTTCACCTCAAAGAACTCCCCGATTTCCCCAAATCTCTCGATTCCTGCTGACGTCGCTGCAGCCCCTTGAGTCCCTTTCTCCGTCACTTGTAGTTGAACTCGATGAGCGATCGCGGAAACAGCAAGTTGTGTATTCGTCGACATTCTGCTCAGGTTGCAACTGGATGGGTCAAATAACGTTACGAGACCCATTCGACGAAGTGTTTCCTCAAGTGCACTGCTTTGCGTTATTCTGAACCGTGGCATTCTCACATGCACAGTTTCTTGCTTTTAAAATAGAAATAATTAGTTTAGGTTATTTTGTAATTAGTTGTTTAAAGGCAATAAGTCTCTGTAAAATATATATGTAAACTTACCGTTAATGATGCAAATAGTTGTTTGAGAGTATCTGCGTTAAGTGAGGCTTCTAGTCTTCGCAAGCTTTCAGATGGATCTTCATTACCACTCGACCCCTCATTGGGAAGGAGAATGAACATGGACAAACGTTGACTTTGAAAGGGAAGTTCTAACAGTCTACAGCCAAGTTGTTTGCTTTCTCCCAAGGATACTTGGAATTTTCCGGCCATCATGGGAATTTCTAATTTGGATTTGGAATCCAAGTGAAAGATTCCGTTAGTTGCTGTCATGATTGGATCGAAACTGTGTCGCCATTGCGCATCCAGAACGAGTGCGTTCACGATAAGCATCCTAGTGTCGCTGCTTAACGGCCTGTCGATCAACGACGTTATCCTTCCTTTTGTTTGAGCGGATACCCATTTATTGATTACTCGACGGGCAGTATGACGACGATTGATAGCACTAAAGTCAACCGTTTTAACAGAGCTGTTGTAGTAGTTTGCCAGATCTCTTTCAAACTCTTGACGCAAATTAACTCCCTCCTGAAGGAACACTCCATTGGCGATATCGACGACAGCCTACAACATGGGTAGTTCAAAATGTTCACGTTAAACTTTGACACAAATTCAATAACTTAATTTTGAAAACCGTATTACCTCCAAGTCATTATCGGAAACTCCATAATTGTTTGGGTGAAATGTCTGGTGAGCTTGTGCTGGAGTAAGTCCACTTTCTCTGTAAAAGAGAACCTTTTCGAGCTGCCTGTACGTAATAGATCCTACGCCAGATCCTAACCAAAGTTGTGACAACACTGATGCCACGCTGTCCCCTCAGAAGAAAATCAAACCTCTATTGTAATACATTTAAATGTTTTACACAAGTACAATCCCCTAACAATACAACTGTCGTTACCTATGCGGTGAAATTACAAGATTCTCAGATGGCCCCAAGTCAGCAGCCAATCGATGATACAGCCTCAGTGCAAACTCCAAATGTGCTCGAGAAACTCTCTGAATCAAACTGGCACTTCCTCCATCACCTCCATTCTTTCTTGCAGACTCGGCTGGTGACGAGGCGGCCACTTGCACAAAAATAACTGCGACCACCAGAGAAATCTTTTTAAAGACACGCATCTTTGAATGGTTCAACTTTTTCTTCAAGATGAACTAATTTTCCCTGTTTAAAAGTTGTTCAGACTGATGAAAGGAGACATTTAGACTAGAACCCATCAACGATATCCTCTTTCCTTTCCTTTTAAAACAAACTAGGAGGACTCGATGAGACGACACAGACGGGATATAACCTATTAAAATTGCTTCATGCACATTAAAATATAGAGATGAATACACTCCTCGCAAAGATATCTTGTTTTCGCCCCGGACTAAAGCTAAGGGAGCAGCAAATAATAAGCTGCGTCTTGTAATCATGATAATCACGAGATTGAAAAAACAGGGGAAGGATAACCCCATAAAAAGAAGAAGAGTGACAAGGTTGCGTACAACCATTTTCATTTTCAAACAGGCCAAAGATCAGGAGGAAAAATAGGCAAGTGAACAAAAAAGATCCGCTTGTTTGCTGTTGTTTGAAACATTGATATTTTTTTGTGTCGAGGACACTAGCTCTTCATTGTTGGGTTTAGCCCAACTTCCTTGTACCTGGGAAACTAAGGTTCAACCTGTTTGCTTGATTGACAAAGGATACAGGACTGACATCTACGTACATCCTTGTTAACTTTCATATCAGAGACCTTCTACGACACATACTCGCTGTGATGCGGTTTCGAAGAACTTCATTTCGCCATGATTTTTTGTGGAAATAGTCGTTGAACATTTTTAACTGTGATGCAAATATGACTATGACTTATGATTATGCAAATGAATAAATAAATAATTGTGTGCGAAATGAACGCTAGATTTTTTTTACTTTTCTTCACAACCGATTTATTGTTTAATACTTGTTGTTGAATATTCGTCTCTTGCTACACATTATATCTTTGACACACATTATTTTAGTTTGCAAAAACCACTGGAAGCAATCTTCCAGGACACTCTAAACAGCTACATAGGTTTTGGCTTTTTTTCTGACAACAACAATAACTTGACAGGAATAACTAATTTTTTTTTTAAACTGGCTACTACAATATAACTACCAATGTATATTAAAAGTCGATTATGTTCAGTGATCAGTAGAATTAAAAATAAAATCACAGTCTCAAATATTTCAACCATCTTCCGTGTTGATAGGTTTAAAAATACGATACGCAGTTTGTAATGCATATATGAATACATATAAAAATGCTTGATTGCCTTCTCAGCAGTCTTGCTGATCTGTTAATAACTTACAAATAGAACAACAACGCGTCATGTAAAGTAACGATAAAAAACGAGCTAAAGCTAACAGGCTTGTTTGTACAAAAGAAATAAATTACAAACGATAATTAATGTCACTATAAAAACAGGGGATTCATAATCTGATTATGATATATGATAACTGAATCGGCGTTGTAATACATTTAATAGCTAGAATGAAGATGTTTAAAGGAGAACAAAGAAGGTAGGACATGGCAATCATTTAAAGTACTGCACACTATAAAATTAGACAAGTCATTTCGTACAAAAAATGGCATGCTTGAAAACAAAAGAGATTCTCATTATTATTCAATAAATACTTAAAAATGGCTTTTTGGTAGGCTGGATTATATAATATATAAAAATTACAACTTACTATAGACTATTGTAATTATAAATATGAACGGACAAGAACATTTTGTGCTCAGCATGCGAAAAAAAAGTTCTCTGCTGAATTGTATTAGTAGCATTTACTTGCGAAATTCCGAGTCGGAGGAACTGGAGTAGTTTTGGTGATACTGGGAGGTACGAATAACGGCGGCTGGGTGATGAGATGAAGCTCCTCCAAGTGGGGAAATGCTAGGCGAACGGTTAGCGAGAGGGGATAACGCGGGAGAGAAACTTGGAGAGATTAAACCGGATGCGAACGTATTGTCGTGGGATATTGGGGACCTAGGTAATATACTGTGATGTAATGAAGAAGGTAACATCCCAGCGGGAACACCACCTGCCCGAGATATTGATGAGGAGGTTGAAGCTGCACCAGTGGCTCCAAGTCTTCCATGTCCACCTGCAACTGCTAGTACCTTCCCTTTTAAATGACTACCACTTTTGCGACCATAGCTGATAGCTTCAGGATGGTGCGAACTGCCACCTGTACTACTGGCAACGTCTGAGTTGCCTGAGCTTATTGGAGGGACTGTTAGTGAGCCTCTACCATGAGGAGCTGCCATCTGAGCGGATTCGTCTTTGAGACACGCGATTTCTGAGAACACATGGGCTAGCGGTTGGTATTGAGGACCCCAATCGAGAAGGTAGTCCCAGTTGTAGCTTCCAGTTAGCTCCTCCTCGTTGTGGACTATTGAGCTGAGGGAGCCATTATGAGCGTTTGTCGGGGTTGAGTAGGTGCCGCCGCCGCGGGAATCGTCCATGAGCTCACTGTCAGTAACATCATCTGCAATTTGTGCGTAAATTAAATTGGAAATATCTACAGGGTCAGCATTAGAGGAAGCTGAGCCACCAGGGCCACCACCACCAGGCATCACACCCATTCCCACGACCACAGGTCCTCCATCACCCACATCTCCGTACACGTTACTAATACTGTCTGGCTGCTGAGGTATTTTGGGACGAATTCCCAACCGTGCTAGGTACTCTTGAGTATTTTTTGCAGAGCTTTGGGAGACATTGTCCAAGTCAGGATCTTGAATGATGCCAGAATCTGGAATACCCGCAAATTTTTGTTGTGCTGCACTCATCAAAGAACCTTCGTTGATCATTCTTATCTCTTCGTCTTCTACTTCCTCACCATATTCTGCAGACCCACGGCCACTGGATGCGGAGTTACTCTGGTCACTGATCTCAGATGCTGTGTTGTTCACTCCACAGCCACCTCTAGCTCCTCCTCGACTATCATGATGAATGTCACCGTACTGCTCCCCATACCCTTGGTGGTGGTGGTGATGATGATCGTGATGGTACAAACCTCCAGGTTGCTGAGATCCACCAGCTCCACTGCTTAGCACCATTGTAGACTGTGCTCCATACTCCAAAGTGCCAAAGTTAGAGGCGCTGTTAAACACTTGTGCTTGTTTTTCGGTTTTGTTTTGCCTCTTATTTCTCAGATGCAACACCAAGAACACAGTACAACAGAGGAAAAGCACGAGAAGGGTGGTTATCAGCAAGCCTAGAACCCAATCTGCCACACTTGATGTTGTGTACGCAGCTTCTAGCTCATCGCTCGGAGCTCCAACGGTGATCTCCACTAGTGACTCCGCCATCCGCGAGTCCTCTCTGCCCGAGCTGGCAATCACCCTCATTGTAACATTCTTGTCGTTTTGATTGATGGTTAACGGTTCGCGAACAGTAATAACACCAGTTGTTCTGTTTACTCTATATGGCGTCTTGCCCCCTTTCGATGGGATTGTTTCAAGGTGGTAATGGACGATTCCATCTCTTCCCATATCTTTGTCTGTAGCTTCCACACGACCAACGCTATAGCCTTTGTTTGCATTTATTGGAGTTGAAAATTTGTAAACCTTGGCGGCAAACTGTGGTGAAAATTCATCTTTAGATGCGACCTCCACGGCAAACTCTGCACTACATGATTTTCCACCCAAGTCACTTGCACTGATTTTTAGAGTGTACTTATTTTTACTCTCATAGTCAAACACTGCGTTGGTGATCACTTTTCCAGTGCTTGCAACTATTCTGAACTTGTCCTTGCCGTCACCTCCGAAGATTGAATAGTTTAACTTGCCGTATATGCCCTGGTCAAGATCGGTAGCTTTGGCTGTGAAGACCTCTGTTCCCACTGGCTCGTTTTCACCAACAAACTCTAAGTATGTAGGGAACAAGAAGAAAGGCTCGTGGTCGTTTTCATCTTTCACTTCAACGTCAACGATGGCCAGGGTCCAGTGTCTAGTTTCACCTTCTTCTGCTCTCACTACTACACGGTGTCGTCTCCTATGATCGAAGTTCAAGTTCCGCTTAAGAGACAGCTCTCCAGTAGCCTCATTCATAACCATCAGATTGTCTTCGTTCCCAGATGTTATTGTGAAACTTAATGAACGATTGGATCTATTCACGTTATGGTGTTCTGGCTTTAATTCACTTCCAAGCTGGATAAGACTGCTTCCGACCGCCGTGCTCTCACTGACTTGGACATTGTAAATGGTTTGAGAAAAGTGGATGGATTCAGTCACTGAATCTGTTACTTGAATGACAACTTCCGT
>VICI01000258.1:0-46720 GCA_019593645.1 Akabosia matsudoensis
AACCAGAGACAGAAAAAAGAAAATTATTTACCTCGAGGGAAGGTATCCAGAACAAAAGATGAATGGTTTTTTGTATCAACGATAATGAGAAAAAGAGAAACATAAAAGATAGACTACCTACATGGAAAGCGAAACCATTGTCTGTGTCTACATTTTCTTTTTTTTGTCTATCGAACCATTAAAATTTGATTGTTTTTAAAAATCTCTTCTTGTTGTGTAGTCGTTGGATGCATAACAATTTCACTGGTAACAGCGTAGTATCCATTACATCGGATTTTCAAATACAAATCATTGCCAATTTTTTTTTACATTATCATACTTGGCAAACATCAGCATTTCACGTGTACAGCTTCATATAAAACCAGATTATAATCAACATTATTCGTATAAATAGATAGTCACCGGTCAGAGAAAAAGGATTTCATTTACCTGTGCTCAGACTATATAACATGGTTACACCATGATAACTGTTGACTGTACTGTTCACCAGAAAGTCTGCTGGATAGAAGTGAATATAGAAGTTAGATACAGAGATAAAGATTTCTCCTCTTAAAGCGCACGTGCTCATTGTTCTAATTCTTTGAATAAAGAGTGCCTAATACTTTTGCTGGATTCGTTGAAGCCTTTTTAGCCCTTAAAAACTAGAAAGATCTTTGTGCAATTCATCGTTTCGTTCTGGCTCTGTTCACTTATATGTTTATGGGGTTCAATTGATATATTCTCTCCGTAAAGAGAATTGATTGCAAGCATTACATGAAATAGTCCCAAAGTTTTAACGTTGAGTGGGTACATATTGAGCAACTTTGTACAGACAGAGTTGCATTGATGTGCATGTGCAACATCGCATACTATCCTATATATAAGCTAAGACAAAATACTTTTTAATACCATAGTTATAACAATATTTTCGCTTTATTGTGTTCCCCACCTTCGAAAGTTTATTTTAATACAAAACGGTAATTTCCGGTCCAAGACGGTGTAGTCGAAAGGCATGTTTACTTGTAAGTTGTGGGCAGCAAGTCTTTTTTTCTTTTATCACTTTTTTACGTTTTTTAAATATTTTATTTCAGCGACGTAATTATGGCTCTGGCGTAACCGCTTTCTTAATTTAGGCCTATTTCCAGTCCTCTCAGCTCACATAAATCCTCTCCGTGACAGTCTACTAGACGATGAATCCTTGCTTATTGTTAATACGTTATTTTGAACCCTCTATATGTCGTTCGTTTTCTACGCTTTGACACCCACATTGTCGTGAATATTTTCTCGTGTCACTTTTATAGAAGGGAGAAATCTTTTTATCTTTTTTTTCACTGTTGGTATTAATTTTATGGAACAGAAATGCATAGAAATCTGGAATGCAAACTCTGCATCAGCACTAAAAATGAACCAATCTAGACAACACTCAAACTGATCCAAATGATTATATGATACATTATCTGGCAGCTTTATGGCCCGGAAACCGCTAAATTGCCCAAAATTCTCCGCAATCGGCAGGAATTTAATGAGAAGATGTAGAAGAGAACGTGCTACTTCGCGGGGAGTTTTTAAGCAATTCTATTCCCTATTCCCTTCCGTTAAATAACATCCGACAGAATGAAAGAAAAGAACCTACTTTTTTACCTCCACCGTTTCTTTATTAGACGTCTCTTGAGTGACAACATTACATGATCATTATTATGCGAGAAAAATCTCTACATTTTTGCAATGCTACGCAGTGCCAGACTCGATTTTGCGTATTTTGTCCCTAATAGTTCCTCTGCGAGACTACACAAAGACGATTTATCCTTTAGTATTTTTTTACTATTTGGTCGATTTTCATGAAGTCGGTGGACCCATGCGAAGTGTATCTCTGTGTCTGTGTACTTTGTTCACGGTCACAGAGATATGAACTCGCATTTCGGACGTTACACAGAAAAAATCTGGTCCGCAGGTTTTGATGGTTGTGTTCGTCTCTGTCTTAGCTTAACTTTGTTCCATGGTAACCTAAGTATTGGGCGAAAAATAATAATGTATGACATTTTCTGAGAGCCGGAAGATAATTAAATCCAGGTTTTAATTAAACCTCAAGGATAAGAAAATGTCGGAGTTGTTATTGACTAGCTAGATTTCTCTTTCCGCTTGGAATCATTTCTCCTTGATAGCAGTGTACAGGTCCCTGGAAGAACAGTAATGAGTTCTCTCTAAACGGTAAAGACGCTAAGCCGATATGACTTTTTCCTTTTTGCTTCTTCCTTTACACTACGGCCGGTGAAGGTTGGTATGAGGTCACTTTTTCTCTTTTTATGTAGTGTACTCAATGGAACATAAGAAAAAAAAAACGATGCTTCTTTTTTGCATACTGCAAAAAAACTAATTTTCTTTTCATGACTACCAGCTTGAGAGAATTGCGAATGTCAGAAAAGAGCTTGCTAATATTAAAATGGGAACCAGATGGGAAAACGGCAAAAGGTTGCATTCAAGCAGAATATTTATTCCTGTGATTAAAACCGGTACAAAATAATACGATGCGATTCAACCACATAGTGAAGATTCTTGAAAGAAAATAGCCGCTCACATCCCACTTGTACACTGCACTTTTAAAAAAACTCATCATCACCTACACTTCTTTAAGAAGCGATGGACGCATCTGAAGCTCGTATGTGAGGACACTAATTACAAAGTATAATTTCTAAGTTAGAATCCTAGAAAATTCAGTTATTTTACTGTTACGAATTTTTGTTTTCTTCGTTTCCAAAATGAACTTTATGCTTAAATGTCCAATTACAATTGATTTATTGCGTAACTCCTCACACGAAATAAACGTGTATCCGAACAACTGCCAAAAATGGCAGGTCAACCAGAGGAAGAGTCAATGTTATAGCGGACAAGTAAAAATCCAGGAAATAGAGCCAAAGACATAGTAGCAACCGAGTTATAATCAAATTATTGATATGACCTGTCCAAACTGAACATTGGCTCATTTTCAAACTGAAGAAACTAAGCATCTTTAATTGAAACTTCCATGGGAAAAGCTTGAAGAAAATCGTTCCAATGTTAACGATACACTCTATTAATTAATGCATTTTTCAGAATCGTTTCTACAAGAAATATGGGAGAGAATGTGTTTTCCTCATAATATTACATCAAACTAAGCAGAGAAGGGTACAAGCTTAAAATTCCCTCGAGACTTTCCCTTCCAACTCCCACTCTGTTTACATTCTTAGTTCCAGTAATGAGAATCTTGAACATGATTATTTTTAACAGGGGTATAGTTATACGTCTTGCCCCAGTGCACTTGCTTTTAAAAGAAGCCTATGTATTTCTATCTTTCTATTTATATAGTCTAGTCAGACATTGAAAGGGGCCCACTTTAGACTATAATTTGGTCGGTATGGAATTTGGTGCTCATCTTACTCGTCTCGCGAAAACAACGTCATCTAATGCATCTTCATATTGTTGCATAGCACTTCTCTATTCCTTCCATAAAACGAGAATTTGTCTTGTACCTCGAGACTTTCCCTTCCAACTCCCACTCTGTTTACATTCTTAGTTCCAGTAATGAGAATCTTGAACATGATTATTTTTAACAGGGGTATAGTTATACGCCTTGCCCCAGTGCACTTGCTTTTAAAGAAGCCTATGTATTTCTATCTTTCTATTTATATATAGTCTAGTCAGACATTGAAAGGGGCCCACTTTAGCCTATAATTTGGTCGGTATGGAATTTGGTGCTCATCTTACTCGTCTCGCGAAAACAACGTCATCTAATGCATCTTCATATTGTTCCATAGCACTTCTCTATTCCTTCCATAAAACGAGAATTTGTCTTGTTGAAGGAAAGGCTGAACCTTCTGGTTGGATAAATTCAAAAGAATATTTTTCATTGTCTTTTCATATGATCGTTACGTGTGTGAGCTCTTTCTTTAAATGTTGGTCGTTACCAAACAAATCATAAAAATGCAGATTTTTTCATCACAGCCTGCCTTTACAACTTTTGTGAATCGTGAGCATTGTGAAATCTCACCACGAGGAAATCTCACGCTTCTTTCACGAAAAAAATTAAGCAATAATAGGGAAGCGTAAGAAATCCATTAATTTTTGAGGCAATGAAAGCAATCCGGCTTTGGCTTTGCCTTTATGAAAGAAGAAAATGAGTTCAAGAGTCCCTTCTTATAGTGGATTTAATTAGCACTTGCCAAAATAGAATTCCATCTAGAATCCTAAGAAATATGTCTGGATTGTGTCAGTTGCAAGCATGAAATCTGTAACTGAGAATCCAGCTCAAGGTCAAAAACCAGATGGATAAATTTTAGTATGCATAGGATGAGAATGCAAATGCGGGTTAACGCGACAGTTTGACTTCTATAAAAACCGTATTTCCGTATGATACTTACCTCGAACAATAAATGAGATTAAACGAATCATTTATGTGGTTTCAAAGGTTTATTTGTTCTGGCCTATTTTTACTGCCAACTGTTCTCATATTTCTATGTTCTCATTGAAAACATGACTGCCATGTAAGTGCGTAGGAAAAGGAAATGAAGTTGAAAGCTCAGTTTGAAAGGGTGGGTTGGAAAATCCAGTTGGGATGAAACTCATATTATAACAATATGGACGAAAAACATTTTTAACAAAAGCAGCTCTCGCTCTGAGAGAACTCGATTTGAGTAGGGATCTGTATTATTCAAAAGGTTGCAATATGAGATGAGAATTCAAAAGTAGCTTTAACAAGTACTACACTTAATCTACAGTATAAACCGATTTTACATGCGACTCAAATGGTGTAGGTGGATCTTATTATTTAAATATGTACGTATCATGGTGAAGGCTTTCTGCATAACAGCATTAGTAACTTTATATGTTTTACAAGTTTTGGAAAGCTCTTGCTCCTCCACAACATGTAGTGAAAGTTAAGCGAATATTTAAAAACACTCGGATACTTTTACAGACTGCCAAAAACTATGTAATGTAACGTGCAATGAACCTTCGAACCATGAGAGGTTAAAAAGTGTTGGTACACACTGTCCAAACTCAGTTTTCACGGACTGTCAGTATCTCTGCGTTTATCTTTCAGATAATATGGGAGTTGTGTTAGTTATGAGACCTCTCTGATGTGTAGATGAGTGCATTTATTATAATACATATCATATAATCTAATCATCACATAGTATTATAGTGTAGAAGAGGGCTTTATCATTATTATTGTAATGCATTTACATATATTTGTTATGAAAACTAATATATATCGCTTTTCCCTTCCTCTGCGTCGGCTTAGTAAAATCCCACATCTACAAAGCGACGACATGATTAAAGTTAATATCATCAAAAATATGAAAGGATGAAGGATATAGGGATTTAAAATGGTAACTAGCAGGCGTAATTCCAACATATCAGTTTTCATGGGGAAAATATCGGGGAATGCATTCTATGTGACAAAAGAAAAGTTTGTATGAAATTTACAAAAAATGAATGAAATGGTTACCCTAACATGGCAACTTTACATGAGGACATTACTTGTTCGCTTACAGTTACAAGATGTTCTGCCTTTTCTATTTTTCGGCAGTGTATATTGTATATTCATTGCTTTTGTTAGCATTCCTTGTGTCGATCTGTACACGTCATAAACATATTGTAGTGCGATTTACGAATGCACGTGGAAGTGAAAGCATCTTGTGTGTGTGTGTTTTTTTTAGATTGCATCACTGTCCTCATACATTTTCATCAACGTTGACACCGCTTTTTTGGAACATCAAAGTTATATTTTATCGTTGTGGGTGGAATACAAGACGCCTACCCTCTTCCTGCACCCCCTATTTACTATGCAAGCAACTCTAGCACTGTACCCGGGGAATTGTAATTTTAAATCATACAAACAACCCATGTCGTAATTCAACCAGCAAGTTTTAAAATGAGCACACACATCGTAAATATTCCATCCTGTTTGCTAGTTGCTCGGCATAAAAAAGGCTATTACTGCTCCGAGCTTCAACAAGCTCGTGAATTTTTAAAACCAGAAGTATTCACACTAAACAACTCATCGTTTCAAAGACTTTCAAAACTTGAATGTTTGAAAAACATAATTTACTATTTTGAAGAGACGAAATTCATTGATAGAAACACTGGAGCCGAGGTATCTACTCCGAAGACATTTCTTCGTATAGTCTTCTCAGTTAATTTTAAAATGTAAGGAAACCTGCTGCCTAGCAGAAAGGTGGATGATCCTTCCTCAGTAGACTTTTTTTTCCTTTTTAGCTATAAAAAGTTTTAAACTGTTTACAACTCTTTCCGTTTTTTCAAGGTTTTTCTCCTAATTTGTAGTAGGAAAGGCTTTAGTCCAAAGTGTTTACGCACTTTCAGTTCGAGTAAACTTTAATAGGAATTATTTAAAAGCTAAAAAAGCTTGCGACTTCTTAGAAGGTATTTTATACACACCACAAGGAGGATGGAAAGTCTACGCACACGTGTAAATGTTTGCACTCACTTTTACCTCTGGAAAATAATTTACACAACAAACTTTAAAAGCCCGTCCAATCTTATTTTCAACAGTCTAAGAGTTGTTTCCTTTAGAAAAAAGTAGCAAAGAAATACTTTACAGAGAATTTTGGCTGCATTAGTGGTACACGATACTGGGAAAAGTAAACGAACGACCGTGTATCTCGTTAGAGCTTTTCTAAGCTACAATATTTATCAGAAGACTTTTCTAAAGGTACGTGATGGTCAAAAAACAGGAGACGTCTAGTATATCAAGCTTATTTGAGGAAATAATTTTCTCCAGGCCAGGAGTCAACTGCCGCACATTTATACTTCCTCCTCAAACTATTCAAAGTTTATATGGTTTACACTCACAGGTTAACTAAGCTGGAAGACCTTTTTATTATCTTTATAGTTATCTCGCCGATCTTTAAAAACATTGGTGTGTTTTGTATTGCGACAACATATTTCGTTTGTAGACACATCGGAATTTCAAGGGAAGTGAGTAAACTTGATAGAATATATTATGATGATCCAATGGCGTCTATTGTTACCCAACTAGAAAAAGAGCCCGTCACCGACTGGGTTTTTATGGGTACTCAAAAAAATTCCCCTTACGTATCTCTAAACCCATTCATTTCCTTTATCCGTTTTCTTTCAACCTATTGTATGAGCTAACCCTTTTCAGGGAAAATAATTCAAAATAAAGTGCCAAAGAGGAAAAAATACCAAGATGATGATCGTCCTCGCGTTTTAGATGAAAAAACGTTGCGGTACCAAAAAAGAATAGATGACAAAGTATTGCGACGCTGCTCACACATGGGTAATGTATGAGCTGTTTTTGTGAGTGGGGACGTGCTAGAATTTGAAATATAATATACTAAAATGTGTATTTAGTAGGCAGTTACAAGAGAAAATAAATGTTGTGTGTTTTGGCGTTATCTTTAACAATGAAAACGTTCACTCAAATATATATATTTTCTTTTGGTGAAAATAGGGTGTGTGGTTCTATTATAAAACGGGGAATAGAAATGTTCAAATGTTATACAGTACACTAAGTACTTTTTACGTACTTTTTAAATTGAAAGAAAGCCATTACAGAGAAGAAATACTTGAGGGTAAAAATGTGGATAAAAAGTGAGTTTACTCTTATTTGGCAGAAAACTCCTGAGCGTTAGTTTTTGGGAGGAGGATTAAGGAAATGAAATCTGAGAGAAATATTATGATTTACCGAATGAGCATATTCGCAGGTGCCAGAATGCAGAGCAAGCGTTAGAAGATGTTCCAAGGAATGTTAAATTACATGGAAAGAAAATCATAGTGGTGATAATAATAGTAGGAAACGAGCTTCGGAAAATGTAAATTCTTTTCCAAAAATAGGATGCTGCACATTTTCTTCTTTTATTGTACCCTGAAGGGAGAGAGACCGAAAAAATATGATCATATGAGAATTTGAATTGAAAGTAGGAAATGAATAAATCTGGGGAAAGTAAGGGAACTATGAATGCAAAGAAACATAATAATAATACTCCCTCTTCTGATGTTTTCTGCTTTTACTTGTAGTGTTATTATGTAAGCACCTTGTCACCACAAGAGTGGATACTAGATGTTAAAATCGCTGGTATACTTTTTGACAGAATGGAGCACTAACAGAAGAGTTGAATCTGTTGGCATAACAGAAAGACGCCTTGAAGGCTTGTAAGAAACTATTCAGAAAGGATATTTTTTATAAGTGCATTATTTGCAATTCAAATACAGAATTTTAACGGATGCTCATCTGAAAAGAATTTATCACAGTTTTTAAAGTGTTTCAAATCGATTTCAGAAATAACCAGTGCGGTTGTGCAACCACGGAAAGTAGCGAAACCATTGAGTATTTCAAGTTTTCAGTTTCAGATTACAGCACAGCCATTGTAAGCCTAACGTGGGACTATGATGCAAGACATACTGGTGAATTAAGATATCAAGTGAATTTTTCTGTCTCAAAATCGATTTTTTGCATTGGTTTTTCTTTTTTTCTGTTCTTAAACAAGACAAAAAATGAATCCGATAGTGACTCCTCAGCTTACGATTCAAACTCAAGATTATGTATGCTTAAAGAACCAAATATAGAGTTGCCCTCAAAACATAAACAAACATGATGACCGAGATTTTCTGACGCCGGACAGACAGCATTGACGACCTTATAAAGTTGTTTCCTCTACTCAATAACGATGATTACTTGACAGTTATACAGAATACATGCAGTGACCGATTTCAGTTACATAATGTAACGCTGTAATGTACTCTTTCACAAAATATTTTTACCGAGAAAATCCTGCTTTAAATTATTCAGTACATAGGCGTATTACAAATGTGGTGCTTTCTAAAACTCCTGTGATGATGATGGTACGAGTTCACAATAATGCGAAGCATCCTTCAGAAACACAGTCTAAAGTACAAGCTTCCAGTGGTGTATTACATTTTTAATAACATTTTCGTATAAAATATGCTTAAAATCACGATCTCAGGAAACATGTCCTCTATTTTCCCGCTAGCGATTAGCTATTTTTAGTGAAACTGGATGCAAGAAGAGAAAACTAGTTGATAATGCCATACAAATGACCTATTTCCTTAAAAATCTATTGTGACAGTTACATGAGCTGAAATCCCTTTCCAGACAAAATACTTTAGAGGCTTGAGAAAGTAGCCCAGCAACCACAAATCCTTCCTTTTTAAAGAACAAATTCAAGAAAAAACCATGTAGCTGCAAAATTCGCCTGTCACCAGCTCTAAAGTACAGCGCAGAATTTTCGAGGCCCATATTGGTATACAAAGATTGTGAAAGGAATATATGTTCCATGGGAGTCACTAAATGCATCAAACGCGTAGTTGGCCTTTTTTTATGTCCAGGTTCCATTCACCTTTCTCCTTACCTTCCCATTCTCTCCTGATTCCGCTTCAAAAAAGCCACCAGCAAAGGTATGCACGACCGTCACATAAAAAAGGGTGAAATGTTCGTTGCTAGCAAAAATTTTGATCAGCTCACTGAAATTATGAGTGTCCAGATTGAAAAGGTCGGGGGAAAAAGTGCAAACTGTGCGAATCCATAAGCCTGTCTGTAGACGGAACGAGAAAGACCTTTATAATAGCACATAGATAATAACGGATACTCCTTAGATTTTTAAGGTGATTTATAGCTTATCGACTTTTCCTTCTCTTTTCTCCTGTCATATGGCACTCGGTTACGCAGTCATGGTTACCTAAAAGCCCTTTTTTCCTAAATACGTGGTAAAGCATGCGACTCAAAAAATCAAAATTGAAACTCTAAAAAGGGAAGAAAGGAGCAGCCAAAAGGAATCAAAAGACAAATTCGCTTTCACAAAAAAGGAAACGAAAGAAAATGTGGTATGTCGCCTGTCAATTTCCATTCTCTGTTTCCCTTCGTTCACTCCGTAAACCCATTTCCTTCTTGCCAACATCAAATGCATTTCCAAGTGAAAGTTAAAAGAGAAACAACAACATAAAAAAGGTGGGATTTTACTAAAGCAGAGTACAAAAAAGGAAAACTTAGTTTTAAAAAGGAATCCCAGATCTGTGGTCACTTCAAAGTTGACCAAAAGCTTCCTGAGACCATTAGAAAGAAAAAACGTGAGCTTATAGTGCTCAACCTAGCTACCAGGTATGATGATGTGGACTACCTGACCATGAACTTAAGCATAGTTGATCGACGAAAAACTAATTTACCACGAATAAATTTTACAAGAAGTTTTGGATGTGAGCTAAGGAGATTACTGCAATGACATGCCTACTCAGTCTTCATGTTAACTAAGTTTAGATGAATAAAATAACATTGCCGGAAATATACCTGGTTAGTGAGCAAATAGTGATGCCACGCCAAGTTAACGCAATCTATCAATCAACCCTAAAATCTTATCGCTCTTTTTCATTCAAGTAATCAACTATGCATGTGTAATATTCTCAATGCTATGCTTTCACCATCACAATCAGTAATAGTTAAAAACCTACCTAAAACTGTACAAATAAAGCTACTTTGAAAGAATTCATAACATTTCACGATTTCTGTCTGGCCGCCTGATTTTTGCAAAATCTCCCTACCCAATCAAAGTGGTGGTTTGAACTTTGGAACGCGTAGCATCTTTGCTTTGCTTTTGCATAATAGTATGGATATAGTATCATATTATAGTTTCGACCTTAACTGTCGAGCTACGTACGATATTTTATCAGATAAGATTAGATGATATTTTCGGGGAAAAAGTTTGTTGTAGTTTTAGTTGTAGCTTTCATAGAGTACGCGGCTCTACCCAACTGATGCCTTAAGTTCATACAAGTATGTTGTCGCTAGTTCAGGATATAGAGGTTTCTCGGGTAACTTCCAAAAAAATGTGTTTCATAGCTTTCAGAGTCCAAACTGTTCTTTCTAACTACTCTGTTGACTATCGTCTCTTGCAATGTTTGAAGTCAGTCATCATGTAAACTAATTTTCCTTCATTGATAAACGTCCAGCCCATCTGGAATGAGAAAGGTGGTTCCGACAAGGAAGGAACCACCGACTGTTTTTTGGGATTTTGGAAAGACAATCTTCTGGAGGAAAAATTTGCGTGTCTAATGAAAAAAACTATTTCTTTGATAATCTAGTACAAACTATAAAACTCCTGTGTTTTTCTTGACTATTACTTTATAGAAATACTGTTGCTTTGTAGGCCAATGGTTTAGCTTTTCTTGTTCATTTTTAAATTAATTACCTTCGATTACAATTGAAAATACGCATATTGTTGCGAAACCTAGAAAAAAGCAATTTTAATTACAGAAAAACAATTATGCGTTTCTCAAACCTTGTGACATTGTAAAATTCGGATATTAAAATGAATGTCCGAAGCCAGTAATAGTCAAGTCGGCTTAAAGTAACGACTCAGCCCAATACACGATATCCCAAGATGTTTATCTCCTGTAATACAATCACGTTACGCCAGAACTAGTAGGAACTGCAAACTTACTGTTGTAAACCAGTAGAATAAAGTAAGCTTCCAATAAAGTCTCGTACTATAAGACCTCGCCCTGAAAACCGTTACATGATCTGACAATTAACTTCAAAAGAGAAGTTGTACAAACGAACAAACTGTCTGGAGAACATTCACCAGGAACATTTATTACTCAATCGAGTTATCCAACCACACTTTCCAGTTTCATTTCCTAACGTGTACGCAACGCAACGGTGAACTCAAAGCTGCTAAATTTATGCGTATTTACTTGATGATGATACTGCTGCTACAATATCGGCATAAATAGGGCAATTACATGGAATTTGTATTTGCATTAGGTGTATTCGACCAGGATGAGGCCTGGAAACGGTATTTGCGGCTTTCGTAACCCACAAGAAAGCAGCTGCAAACACGCTTTGATGTGAACGCAAAAACAACAAAAACTTAAACAAATATGTTCGACTCTACTCTTTTTTGTTCTGCATTCCATTTTAAGTTCTGCAAGAGTGCAAATATTATACACGCAACGTGTTGACTCAAACGAACGACGACATGACACGTTGCTTGTTTTTAAACAGATAAAGATTGGGACACTTTGACCATGCATGATTTGACTGCATATGATATAAATATTAAAAGTGCATTTCATTGCGGATGAGCATAATTGTTGAACAAATAATACGATTGGATATTACTTTTGAATCCAGTAATAGCTTACTCTTATCGAAATATTTGGGTAAAATATTTGGTAGACTCCTGCTGTCTATTTTATTAAAACCTTGATGAAAATAAATGCAAGCATAAAAAGGAGAAATTTTGTTGCGCTAAAAAGAGACGACAAAATGTTAATATTAGCACACTACCAGATCTGAGAGGTTTTGAAATATTCAATATTATACCACTCTCGTTTCGTCTATGCATGTGTGTGCTACGCTCTAAGTACTAGTATAACAAATTAAATATTCCCAATGAGGCTCATCTGAGTATTGAATTTCTAAGCATATTTTTGTAGGCTTACCTTTTCTCATTGCAGTTCCTGTGGAACATGTCGAAGGAGTGCTAAAGACCCAGGTGAAGCTGCCATGTAACGTGAGTGTGCCAACAAGAGATGACAAGCTGCATATGGTACTTTGGTTTAGAGATCGAGATGGGGAACCCATTTACAGGTAAAAACCTTTTTCTCATATTTTGTTGCAAATATTCCAACTTAGCTGTAAAAGCCTTTAAACGAATTTGACACGGTAAAAGATAGCGGGGAATAGGCAAGTCGATTGCAGGCATACATAATGCTATCATTTCAAATTAGCCTAGCAAATATGATGATGACCTTTCGCATCACGAAAATCTACTTTCTCGATGATCTAGTTAACCTGACGGTTCTAGAGCAAGCTTGGTTCTTCCTGGGAGAACCAGAGAAAGGGGAGAGAGTTGATGGATCCCATTAGTGGCCCTCTTTTTCTCCCGTTTCTGCCATTTTCGGTGCCAGTGCAGTTATTTATTATTATGATTATCATTATTATTACGACCGCCGCGACCATATACGAACATGTTTTTGAACTAAAATGGGAGGTGAAAGTGAATAGAGTTTGGCACGCTAGAGTAGCAAATATCTCATTATCTTAAAACTTTAATGAGCAATAGAACGAATAAGGTTGTTCTTTTTTTTCACCTACCTTTCACTGCAGTTTTTTTTAGAGAAAGTGGTTTGGCACTTGAGCTCGCCTGTTTTTATGTTTTGACGGCTGCAATCTTTTAGTGCTTCTCTCAGTGCTCAAAGGAGTTTGCCCTTTTTCTAGGTGCCTTTTGCATTTCTAATGGATAGCTTCAAGAAAAAAATGCAGAGGAATGTAAATATTCATTACCTGAGTGTTATTTTCCCTCATTCTGATTTGGTGTGTATTGTACGAAAAAAAATCATTTTCCTAACCTTACCTACATGCTGTAGGAGTGTATGCGTGTGGAATAAAGCAGTAAAACTAGCAAAGCTAGCAATTTCTGGCAAAATTACCGTTATGTTTACTCGAAATGACATACTCCCTATATTACTCTATCTTTAGTAGAAAAATATCTGAAAAAGGAGAGTGAAGGCAAAATTGCAAAAGCTCTGACCTTATTACGATTATTAATGTGGTAGAGAAGTAAACAAACGGTTTGAAGAAGATGTTGAAGCTTCAGGGCATACCAGATAGAGGCTGAAGCTTCTGGAGTATAGATATAGAAACGAAAATTGATCGTTATCGTGATAATAATCGAGCGGAAGGATATGAGGAGTGCGTTTTTACAAGTACGACGACTACGATGAGGATGGAAATAAAGGACTTGGTTTCCTATATAAGGTACTTGAAAATATTTGAAAACTGGAAAAGGACTCGGATGATGACTCGAGGGGATACTAATTTTTTTAGACACTTACAACGACATTGCTATGACAGTGCTTTCTTCAAGTTGGTTTATATCTTGTATAGGCAGTAGGTAGATAGCCTGATCTAAGGAATTTACAGAAATGATCCCTGATAGCTCAAGGTAATTTCATTCAAGGTGTACCATTTCTAATACTAATGAGTACGTGCTCTCAAGCAATTTAGAATGGGAATCGTCGTTTGAGTAATATTGATACCCTTTCAGGATAAGCTGACGGGGCAATTTAGTATCTAATAACAATGGGTTCCTGTAAGTCATTCGTTTCATTTTATCTTTAGATGGCTTCACAAGTTACAAACGACAGCCCATGGGGTTTTTAGGCGCATGAAAAGTAGTACATTGTACAAGTATAAGCTGACTATACCAGATATAAAAATCTCCCTGAATGTAGTGTGAGCATATGGGTTTACCCTTCATTCTTCTCTCCTTTGTTTATGTTAGGTTTGTCTGAGTAGCCAAATGAATCGGGGTTAAGTGGAAGACTTACGACCCTATTTTTCTGTGAAACTAAATTTCATTTGTAGGGTAAACTTGAGGAAAACTATTTTAATGGACCATCTTTCAACGAGCACAATAAAAATGGACTATATATTTCCGTATATCTCAAGCAAACTTTCTCGAGGAAAGCGTACGAAATTTAAACTATAAAAGTATAACAGCCTTCTTTTATTGCTCCTCAAGAAAATATTTTGGCTAAAAAATGAGACATAATTCATAGCATGTTCAGAGTATTATGGTTTCAAGAGAAACGGTAGGCATAAATTGCACGAAAAATACATTTTAAAGTGATTTGAACTAACCGCGGATAAAAATGTGTGTAGTTGTACTTATGTTGTTAGAAAAACGTGCATTACTTACAAATATGAAGTAAAGGCATATAGTGCTTTCGAGTCATAATGAAGCATCGACGAAATCTGAAGGAGAGAAATAAGATATGAATTAGAGTGAGTGACTGTGTATGTCTTTGGAACCTTTAAAAGGCAAACAAAAAATGTGCATGAGGAAGAATATGGGTGGAATCAACTCCCAAAGATGAACATCAAAATAGCAAGCTTTTTGGTGTGAGAATTTTGGTCACCATGGCGTAAATAGTTGTAGAGGCAAACCTTTACCATTTCCCGACATGATAAAACAATCATACTGGGGGAAACTGGATTACATAACAGTCGTAAGAGGGATAAACACAATGTAATTTTGGAGAAACTTATAAACTAGTTCCAAAATTCGTTGAAAGTATAGTTGCCAGAAATATTCTGGATTTTGTTTTTCATGGAAAAATACACAAACAGAATTTTGCCAATATAGTCAAGGGTACATTTACTGGAGTAGAGAATCTTGTACATTTCTATGTTCTTTCAACAGCTCACTTCCTTCGAAAAGTCTTTTTTTTTTCTTGTTTTCCAAAATACTCTGTGGAATTGGAAATTCCATTCTTTACATTTCCTTTTTGAGGAGATGCTGTCCCTTCATAAATAAATTTACGTATAGACTACTTCAAGAAGCACTTCAGAAAAAGCTTTCTCTTGCAAGGGAAAATGTATTGTAGACAAGCAATCGGGGCAGTTACTGTGAAGAGATCGAATATGAATCCCATGTGTCTTCACACCGGTCATGTATCCGTGGAATGAATACGTGCATTATGAGTTTTTAAGTTTATGGTTGTTGGCAGCTTTCAGTTCGAAAAAATGCACATACCTACATTGCATTTTCCTTCGGAATTTCTTTACACTCAACTGCTCGGTTACATTGCAAAGTTTGCTTCCCGGTTTCAAGACCAGATTTCTTTCGTATTTTCTTTTGAAAGTGACCATTGGGAATGTTTGCATTGTACTGCTTTCCACATTTTGCAGGATAAAAATTCAAACTTTTTCTTATCTTTTGGTACATTTATAAAAGAAAGTCTATGTGAAGTTATATCTACATACATAAAATTCCATTGTAACTGTATATTGATTTTTCTTTTTTAGATATGATGTCCGCGACAAAGCTCCATCAGATGCCAAAAGATGGTCACTTGAAGATCGGCTTTTCTTTCAAGTAGTGTTTGAACCAGCACATCTTTCAATCCAAAACTTAGAACTGAAGGATGAAGGAGTTTATCGGTGTCGAGTAGACTTTAAAAATTCCCCAACTCGGAACATACGAGTTAACTTGACCATCGTTGGTAAGTTTTGCACAAATATTTGCAAATTCCATTACCACAAACACAGTGTAAACTATTACGTAGTTCGATTGTAAAGCTATATCTATATACCAGTGTAATTCATTATTATGAGAGGCCTTTCTCTATAAAACACAATTTTACTTTCCCTATTGTTCTTTCTAAATGATGTCTATACTGTTTCGTATTTTAAATCCGAGACTGTATACATGAATTACAGAAAGGTTGACAGACAGAATGACAACAACAAACTATTTTTTTCTGAGAATTTGAACCGAATAATTCCCATTCATTGTAAGCAAAACTGGTTCATGAAAATTACTGCGGGCTAGGACCTCCTCATCTTTAAGCTAGGTTTTCCTATACCGCTTCGCATGAAGTACACATATGAACTTCATCTACTGCGGATTTATTTGCTTCAAGTGGCATATGTGACGATCAGAATCAATAAATCTGTTGATCCCATACAAGGTAACCACGCCTGTCGCTGTTTTTAAGTCAGAGTCATTTAAAACCTGAAAAGATGTGATGAAGTAGCAAACTTGATCAGCAAAAAATGATCACGCAAGAAACTTGGCCGTGTACCCTAACACTTGACATATGTCTGTTAGAGCCATGGCCTTTAGTCATATGCTTAAAAATAGAAGACTACTAAATAGATCTCTCTTCAAGGTATTCGCGCAGAGGCTCTGATTATTGCCAGGCAACTACGACAGTCCTAATTCACAATAATCATAAATGGTAAATGAAATTCAAAGGTATAGAGAAAAACTGCGTGGCTTAGTTCATGCTGCATTTAGGTAAAAGGTTCTATATGTTATACCTAGGTCGCCTTCATTTCGTTCGTTCGTTCGTTCGTTCGTTCGAGAAAGTTAACAGCAACGATAACGGTACATAAGCAAGGATTTAAAAGGCCTTTTAAGTCACACTTGCACCGAAACAAAAACGGTTATACGGCTTTATTTCAAAACTTATTTTTATTTTAAAAAGTTAAAAGCTTTAATAAAACTTATTATTATTTTTAGAACCGGTTGACGCCGGACAACAATGCATTAAGCAAGTTTTGAAACTGCACTTGAGCTGCTCAATTGTTGACTTTAATTTGGAGAGAAAAAATAATTATAAGGTCATCTAAGCTCTGATAGACATTACATTCTTAGGGATAAAATGTATCCCACCAGGCTAACGCTGTACGTGCTTCATGCAAACTTTTATGCATCTGCAACTTTATGTGAAATTTGAATTAAAATGGGTGTGAAAACTTTAAATAGGTAAATAAACTTCAGCTCAGCTAAATTACGTTTATAAGGTACGAAACCAGCGATTTAGCTTCGAGTTTAAATTGGATGCTTAACTGAACGATATGTATTGTCTAACCAGCGAACCAAGATCCATTTGATGCCGTTTGAAATGCATTCAACGAGTTCAATACATTACCAGAATAACAAATAACATAGTTCAAATGCGCTAAAGTTTTCCTCCGAGCCATTTCATTCCGTTTCCGATGAAAATGAAACTTTAATGATTCATGGCCACTGTGTAACATTCGGTAAACACTGGAGGGAACCTTTCTGACCTATTTACGGGCTCTGGAGTCTGAATTGCGTTCTTCTAAAATAAAAAATGTCAGCTGTGGATCTATGGATAGATCTCGATTACATTATGCATAAGTATGGTTATCGTGAAGTTGCAAGGGAGACTCCGAGCTTGTTTAATCATTTTCAGGGTATAAAGGAGGCGTTTGCAGATCAGGTTTATTATCTATGTAAGCCTACATAAGTTGCCCGGTTCCGTGGCAAATGCATGTGATTCTTTTGGTGAAGCACAAATGGGAAAATGAGGAGATGGTGGTGGGTAGACAAGTGGGAATAAATATATCGGTTAACATGCATTTCCATTCAAGTGAATAATTCAACAGCAGCAATGTTTTAAATGACCACACCCCACTGAGTTAATGTCTGCATGGGGAGTTCTGTCACCACCACATTACTTTTTAAATAAAAATGAAACTCGTGTGAGTACGTAGGTGATTTTCAAAACAGTGAAAGTACTCTACAAAACTGGGACTTTTGTTATCTACTAACACAAGAAAATATACATATACTGGATCATAAAAAGCGGAAGCCGGTACATAGTCTACTCTCTGTGAAAATAGCGAGTAGACTACACAGATAAATAGAGTAGAGAAACAGATATTGTTATTGAATGAACAACCTTCTCTGTGTTTTGCACATCTTGTGAGTTTTCACATGAAAAGGCGCACTTGAGGAAAGTAAGTAAAAATGAGCTAGAAACACTTTCCAACTTGAGCAGCAGAAGGTGCCACAGGAGGAGAAAGATCTAGAGTACCAAAAAGAGAAATGGGAGGATTGCATGCATTTTTCTCTTAAAGTGAAAGTTGCTTTCTTTCCTATTAGTAGGTGCGTAGGTATGACTAATCCTGGACCAGATGTTGTACCTTTTATTATCATGAGTAATATAACAATATTTCTTTTTTTACATACATTATGGGAGAGTAAGGTTACCAATGTTTAGGGTAGTCTCTTGATAAATACAGTTGCATGACAGCCTACACTTGAGTTTCTAGGGTATTTTCTCAATGTTAACCCAAAGAACGTGTTGAAATATACAAACATGAGAATCATAGCAAAATGTGCGGTAGTGGTACAAGCAGGCGTGCAGGTGTGTATAATGGTCGATGGTGAAAGTAACGCGTCCAAAAATATAATAAGGAACGGGGTATTATTGTACTTAAGAAAAACAAATACCTGCTGTTACAGCAGTGTTGGAGCCTTCCAGCCTTGAATATAAGATTTTGAATAATGAGGTTTTAACCTTTGTAATTATAGTTTTCTGAAAATCTTCCATCCAAAACACGAACTTATAGTTATAATAGTAGTAGTAATGATAGGGGAAGGACATAAACCAGTTGATTTCTAGTCAATTAGAGTATTTTTTAGGTAAGTTGTATGCTATGTACCTTTAGCCGAAATAGTGGAATGTGGCTGAGAATTGTCTTTCGATTTTAACTTAAGTAGTGAAACAATAAATGCTGATAATTTACTTTTCCCGCTGATCTCGTTTTTCATGTTACGACTTATGAATGAATGAATGAATGAATATCCAAATCGTAATACTGTCGTCTAGAGTTATACGTCGACTCAATTGGTTGACTTTCTTTGACCCTTGATCCTTTATTTTCCTGAAGAAATAAAGTTATTGTAACTTAAAGATTTGATGATGTGTTAACCCTGGCTATAGAAATGCCACTTTTATAGGGATTTTACTATCTGTAAATGTCAAATTGAAAGGTATAAAAAGCGGTCATGAAAAATTTAAGCTTTCTGTGTCTAATACATTGTATGTAGTGTATATAAGATATAAGTAACCGTACCTACCCTAGTGGAGGAGAAAACTCGTGAAAGGAAATGTGTGACGGAAATGATTTCACTTACATGACCTGGTATGATGGATTGCAAAACGAAACATTTATAGCAGTAAAGACCTGGAGAAGAGTACGAGGAGTCAGAGCTTGACCGAATCGCGAAATTCAATAATTAAAGAAAGGATTTATTCTAGGTGGGCTATTTATAAGGCTGTAAATCTAATCTCACATGCTAGCTCGTCAATTTCACACTTATGCCCATGTTCTTACTCGCCCGCTGTGCTCGGACGGAATTCTAAGCAATCAATCGCCAAGAATTAGCTGATAATTAACCTGCTTCCTTTTCAAGTACTGAGCATTCCCTTCATTCTTTAGTCTTATTAGTAAAATCCTATTAGTGCGAAGAAGGTAATGCAATGGAATACTCATCACCCAAACCTGTCATTTCCGAATTCTTGGAGCTGCTTAAATCCTATGTATTTTGTGAGCTCGAGTAAAGAATCCTATTAACCCTGCAGTAAGTATTGCTACGTGGATACGCTTCGCTTCACCGTTTTTTTTTTTTTTTTTTTTTTTGTAGACCCAGTTTCTTTTTTCAATCGATATTTTTATTGACTTGCTGGGCGGGAACATACTAACCATGATTGATTTGCCGTTGTTTTCAACATGACGTTGTAGTTTTTGTTGTGTTCAGGTTACACTTAAGAAATGTTAGTCAGACACTTCTGTGCACAAAAAATAGGGTCAATGGGCGGCTGCATGATTGTAAACTCTGGAAGCGTTATTAAAGTTTAAAAAGGTTTAGGTTTTTGCAGGGCTCATGTTTGAAGAACAACACAAGTTACATTCTTTACAGACATTTTATTGCGGACTAACATGACGCATTTCACAAAAAGGGTTTTTCAGTAGTGTTCTTCAACATATGTTTGAAAAAGGAATGCAGTAACTGTGATGCTTTGTTTAACATTAAAAAAATATCTCCGAGTTGTACGTTGCAAAAGATATAGTATTAGCACTTACAGCGTAAAATGTTTCATTTTCATGAAAATGGGTGAAAAAGTCCGCGTTCATATAGTTTAAGAAGATACTGACTGTAATTAGTTTGGGCGGATGATCCTAGTTAAATAGGATAATACCAATCTAGAGTTGAAATTAACAATAGACGAACTTTTATTCAAAGAACATTTCAGACAAGAGGGATGCATATTGTTTCCCACAGTGAGGAAACATACAGAGAAAGCTATTTTTGTTCCATATTTGGGTAAGTGTCGCAGCTAGTTATACAATGCGTTCTTTGCGCGAAATCCGGATTGTGTTCCTGAAAGAAGATGTATGATGAGAGGATGTGATGAAGCCAGAAGTTTATAGTCTAATAAAATCTTCTCACACATTCCTTCTCTCTTGTTCAAGCCAAACTCGTGATGTTTTCTCTTATGATATTTTCGGATTGAATCACTGCCCTAACCTTTTGACAGCCTTTAAACCTCGTCATAAAAATGTCACGAGATAGAATAGAAAAAGTCTATAAAATGAGATAATGCAATTCTATGCTCTCGTGAAAATAGGCTTTCCTATGATCAATAAAAGTCTACAGATAGCGGGTCGCGGAAAATAAACAGTAACAGTTTTCGTAGTACGCTCAGACATGTTTAATGCGTGATAGTGTTGGGTATTCTTGTCTAGTCAAGCAATACCTCCGGGCCATTGGACAGGAAATGTCACCATTAATGAAACTGATAGTAATGGAGCTTGTTGAGATCCGAGATAAATATTAGTTTCCCAGACGCAAAAAAAAAATTGTGGCATGCTCGAAGATGCTTTCACTCATGGAACAGGGGACAGAAATCAGTCTCAAGCAGTTTCCGTTGCAAAAATACAAATAATGTCAAGATGCAAAGCAAACAGATACTGTCATCTTCAGATCTCAAACAGATATACAATATGAGGTCATTCAGTCAGCTCAGCGTCCCTAAGTGACGAAAAAACTGTTTTCCAAGGATACACGCATACAGTATATATTTATCATAGATTCAGCGATCTATTAAAGATCCGAATGATGTATCGACAAACTGAGTTAATCTGCGATTTCATAACTTATTTTCTTTCAACAGGAAATGAAAGCAATATGGTGTTCCGTAATATTCTTAAAAACTCTCTCTCTCTTTTTTTTCTTTCCTTTCTGAATCGATCAACGAAACAATAGGTATAGACATTTTATAACTTGATCCTCCTAAAGTACGACGCGTGTTCGGCTTATTTTGAAGGATTTTATGAGGAAAAACGAAACTAGTATATCATTTACGAAATAAGTTTGAGAAGCACCAAAGTATCATGTGCAACCCGAGAATTTTTTAAAGATGATGACAGGATAGATATTGCTATCACAAGGATCCCGATCCTCTAAAAAGATGTATGCCCAGCTGATGTCCTCCTCATTTTGTCTCCTCACACTTGCTCCGTCCGCTTTGTTCTTTACTTTGCTGTACAGAGAAAATGAGAGAATTGTTGAGCCCTAAATAATTGGATCACGTTCCAGCAATATAACTTAAAAGTCACAATTTACTTAAAACTATCATTTTTGAAACAATGAGCTTTCCAAGGAGGAAAGAAAAAGGGCTTGAGCACTCTGACGTCTACAGTTATAGGCCTCGTGTGTTCCCTCAAGGGTTCCAACATTTTTAACATTTGTCACAAACTTTAATATGAAAATCTTGCACTTTTTCTGCTTTCCAATCATTTACTTTTATTACACCAGGACTTACTGAAAAGAGAGCAAGATGGATCTCATTCTCCGAAAGTTTTCTAAATTGCAATACATATTTCTTGAAGGAAAGAGTGTAAATAAAAGTATGTCGTGATTAAATGGAAACGGTCATAGAATGTAATCAACCGATAAATGTATATTGCACTTCAGTTTCGGACGTGATCAACTCGTATAATCGGATCTGTTTAGTACATTGTTTAAACCAACGAACTCAAATACAACTACCTAGATTTTTTATTTAGGCGAGTTTCTCCTTTCCCAAGGCAACAAAGAAAACATACATGTGAAAGTTGCGAACGATGTAGTCCGATGATGATGTTTGTGTTCAATCGCGTTTAGCTTTTCGTTCAAGAAAGAAAAAAGAAAGGAATATGAGAACACAGACGCTCGTACAGTTTTAGTGTTTGGTTTTTGTCAAATCAGCTTCAAAGGTGAGAGGTGGCCCTGTCACAGCCAGTGGTACTTGGGGAAAGGATGATACTCAAGATATTCAACACATATTGCTTCTTTGATATTACTCGCAAGCATTTGAATTCCTTCATTACTAGCAATTATGTAAAACCTATTGGAAAAGATTTTGTTCTGCTACCTTCATTCTCCTTGTAAATTTTACCGTGTGGACGGAGTACATCATTTCATTTTTTGTTGACCACGCTTTTATTCTATGACGGAAAGCGTTAACGCGACTTTTCGACGAAGGTAGCTAAAAACTGCTACCCGTTAGCGTTTTTATTTTCAGTCACGGGTTAAGGGTAGTATTTTTTGTCTGCGTTCCCTTTTTTTGATGGCAGCTACAATCAGAGCCATGGAATTTAGAAAGGGAGCTGTATATGGTACTGTATTGCGCCGGCACTGCAAGCCGATAACCGATCAAATATTTCAGATTGCTATAAGGTGATCGTCCTTATCAAAATACTATAAAGCTGAATGAACTACCGAATTGTAAGTGAGGGGCCATTGAAGATGTTCAAATTGCACCTATAGATCTCCTGCGTTCCTTTCTAAACTGCTGTCAATCAAGATGCGTTAAATGTGAAATTGTACACTCCTTAATTTGCACAATGAGATTGTCTTCAGATGAGAATTTTCGGAAATGCGTTCCGATTTATAACGTACCCTTTCTCTGACATCGCACCTAGAAATTAGTTTTCAGCACATGCAACATTTCAGCTAAATTCATCAAAAACTATACAAATTAAACGGGTCCCTTTGAAAATCGACCAAATTTAGTCAAAATTAAATTTTTCGGAACAGTGAGTTAAGGATCCCTGAGATACCGGTATGTAGTACCAGTATACAAAATTTTGACGAAGTCCGTTAAAAACTATGGACATTTTTGCCCGTAACCTGGGTTACGAAGCATTTTTATGAAAGTCTAAAATTGAACCTTACTTTGGATGCAGAATCAGAATATGCTATCGGTTATGTGTTCTGTGACACACGCAAATTTCATAAACATAATAACTTCGTCGTTTCTCATTGAACTTTGAATTATGCCTTTTGTTTGTTATCAATGAACGGTATGAATACTACAACAGTACAGTATCAGCACTGCAAATGAATTTCTTTTGCAATGCGTGTGCGTTTAAAAATGCATCTGTATGCGAAGGCTTCTACTTTTTGTAATTTGTCCTCCAGGATATTGACGTGTTTGAGGAATGTGGACACATTTTTCGTAGGACGACTGTCCAGAAATGTGAGGTTTTGCGAGTGTGTTTGGAGCAAGCGGGCACGTTTTGATACAGCTTTGCTTTCACTTTAAATTGAGAAAACCCATGTTATCAATGCTGTTGTGAAAAAGCATCAGATATCAGATACCTTAAGAAACATATATTATTTACTTTTCGAAAGAACTTAATATGATAAGAAGCAAATATTGTGATACTTTTGTTTGCTAATGTCTCAATTTATGAAAAACGATTATTTGCACAGGATTTTACATCTCGGCACAAAACGTGTCCTCAAAGTACTCCATACATTTATATTTCTTATTTTAGGGTTGGATCTCAGAAAACGTTATGCACTTTTTACGGTTTGTTCAAAGAAAGAAGTAACATCTCTAGTGGAGAATTTTGTTTGCAATAGCCATGATTTATTGAAAAAGAATCTAATAGTTAAGAAAAAACTTTTATTTCAAATTGGCAACCGAAGTGCAGGAGATAAAGTTGCATGTATCGTCAAGGAAATAGAAGTTCAAAGCCCTTCATCCCCTTTTCATCTCACAATTTCTGAAGAGAAAGTTTTAAGCGATTTCTATGATTCATTAGAAACTAGTTTGGGGTATTCAAGTGATAGGAAAGGATTTTTCGTACTTTTCATGAAATTTTCATATGAATTTGAATAAATATTTAAGACCTAAACTGTCAAGATTTCTTTGAAGAAAGCATAACTAGTATGAATTCGTTTTTCTTTGGCTCCGGCAAAATTCGCAAGAACTATTTTAAAAAAGAAAAAAAAACGAACTTTTTGCTTTAAACCTAAGTCACTACAATAATGTAATTTAAAACCCCGCCCGAAATCAAGGCTAAATTGATTCCAACCGAGTTAATGTATTTATGTTCTTTTTTTCCTTCCAGTGCCTCCAGAGCAGCCTGTGATATACGACAAAAAAGGACTTGTTACGATGAAACATGTTGGTCCATATAATGAGGGTAGTGACCTAATTCTTATCTGTGAAGTGCAAGGAGGTAAGTATTTGGTGTTTTTTCTCTTATAGCAGTCTCAATTTAAATTAAATTCCGCGATGAAGTTTTAATGACAACTGTATTAAGAAAATATCATACTAGGCTACATCCATTAATCAGCCGCAGTAGCAAATGGCATACCTTTTCCACGATATTACGAGAAAGTCTGCTGGTCTTACCCCTCGTTATTCTATTAACCTACACATTTCTATATCTACATACGTTAAAGTGATAACTGATTTGTCAATTTGACTTCTGTCTTTCGCAGACCAAGAATATTTTTTCTAACTTCCTAACAGATAAATTGCCTTTAGTACACCTACGCAGACCGTAGGTGTGCCTTCCCCCTTTACATGAATTTAGCTCTGATAGTGAAGTTCTTGAGTAATGCATCGTCATTTTCATAACTAGCGTGCGATCGATTTTTTCGCCTTTACTTCCTTTCACCACTTAAAAAATACTAGGGACTGTAAACACGTCATATAGGAAAAAGCATTTCCCCGCCAGAGGAATGAAAAAACTAATTTGACAGGGTAGATGACACGCTCAAGATATTTGTTATCGACATGAAAAGAAAGTAGTTTTCGAAGCGTAAGGTTGTCATTTGTGTACTGAAGTTGTAATGAGAGATGTTCAGTGTTAATCGAAGCGCTTTTATTCTGCTACCGTTGAAACACAATGCATCCGTTTTTTTGCACTAGGGAAAAGCGAAACTCATCACGTCCATTTGGTCGGTATACAATTGTCCGTCTATGGTATTTGTAGTTGTATGTGCGTTTATTGTAGGAAATGGTGCGAGAGCTTGAGCTGGGAAAATGGAGTACAGTGTTAATAGACCTCTAACAAGGGACTGTAATCAATACGGTGTTACTACTTTAGTTACATAGATTTATTCAACAAAGAAACGTTTTTGTTCGCAGGACGCCCCAGGCCGAAGCTTCAGTGGTGGCTTGAGAATAACATGATTGATGGAGATTACACCGAACGGAACGATGGGATTTTAGTGAATAGTTTAGTCTTTCCACGTCTCAATCGGAATCATCTGAACGCGGAATTTGTCTGCCAAGCATCCAATACAAATCAAGATGTTCCACCGTCGACAAAAGTTATTGTGAATTTGAATCGTAAGTTCCAAGACACAGACATGATGTGAAATTCAATGCTGACATTCATATGTTCACAAAGAAAATTAATTTGAGGAAAAATTGTCTGTAAGACAGTGCCAACATCGAAATAGGCAATCCTTAAGGTCAAGAGTGAAAAATTGTGTTTACACATTTGCTTTTGAAACAAACTACAATTTTGCTTTTGAAAAGTTGTCAGAAGTTATGCAATCTCTAGAGGCAACGAGACAACAATGACTTGATTACTTTCATGAAAATCTAGTTTTAATAACCTCAGGCACAGGTCAAAATTTATTTTGTGTGGACCGTTAAACCGCTTTAGGTCAGAGCTTTAAAAGTATTACGCTTATCTCCGACGTACACTCATAATTTTACATTAAGGTCTCTGTTCATCCAGATAAATTGCTAACGAATACACAGCTATTGAATTGTTTTTACGTTTTCCACATGATGGAGCACTCATGTTAGCGTTAATTACTAGGATTTCTCTTTAAATATGTCGAATAATGCTAAGAGGATAAAATGATAACCTGAAGTGGTTTCTCATTTCTCAACGCACGAATTTTAAACCAAAGCAGTCCGTCACATGAATATTGTCTGACAACTCATCTTCCTAGGTTATTGATGCACGTTCAAATTATAATTTTGTTTAATTTTACAATAAAACCCACAGTGCGGCCTCTGAACACGAGCATAATCAGAATCCCTACGGACTCATACTACCTGGCTGAGCGTCGATACGACATTGAATGTATCACTGTTGGATCACGTCCGCCTGCTGACATCAGTTGGTGGAAAAACAGTAGACGAATCGATCAACATCCTACAGTCGTAAGATTTTGTTTTGAAACTACAAAAGAAATAAAACCAAAATCCCTGTTGTTTAGAGAGATGTGTCGGAGAAAATGGCTTTTTGACACAATTTTCTCTTTCTCTTCAGCCTCCCAGTGATGATAACAATGTGACTCGAAGCATTCTCCAGATAATTCCGACGATTGAAGACGACGGAAAGGTTGTTACTTGCCGTGGAGACAATCCGTGGATTCCTGGAAGTGCGATCGAGGACCGAATGCGACTTAACGTCCACTGTAAGTACCATTTTAATGATGTCTCTTCTCTCCATATTTAGTATGGCAATCCCATCATAATATTAGATAACAGTTTAACTCCAAGGCAACAATGCTTAAAAAGATGATATGGTTGTTAGAAAATTGAAGTAGAGTAATGGCAGCTTAGAAAAAATTGCTTCAAGCTAAAAGAGAAAAAAACTTGCTCCACTTTCTCCTATGTCTGTCATATTATGTATAACACATTTCTATCGACATTTTCATTCATTTTTTAGATGCTCCCAAAGTGTACCTCAAATTGGGCGATAACCTGATCCCTGACGATATCAAAGAAGGAGACGATGTTTACTTTGAGTGTTCCGTGCAATCCAACCCACGACATTCACGTCTGAACTGGTTTCACGAGGTAAAATGCGGAAATTTTGCTTTCCCTCTATTACGAGGAATAATTTTGTAAATAACAGTGTAGTGGAATATTATTTATAAAATACATACATAAAACGCGCCATATAAAACAAAATAAAAAATCACGCCCCAGTCCATTAGTAACGCCCGCGACTATCATCGCATCACGAACAACGGAAAGGGAAATCAGGGTATTTTTTAATGAACAGGAAAGTAACGGAAAAAATCTGAAACAAAACATTTAATGAAGGGAATTTCGGACCCTAATGGAGTTATAAAACTTTTTGATGGCATACTACACGCATAGTTTAATAACAATGCAAAAATTATGAGAAATTGGACAAGGTAAAAAAAATATGTTTTTTCTCGAGCAAAAAACCCTGTTATGTTTTAGTGAGGTGGCAATGTACATAGCTGTTTTGCATGCCCTCAAAGTTTAACTGCCGGGAGTTTAATGAAATCGAGTCTATGATTTTTGTTCCTGTTGCTTTCTCCCTTTTTTATCTGCTCTAATATTGTATCGCAACTGGAGTACTACGTTCATGCACGACTAGACGATTTGCAAAATGAATCTGTGTGTCGGCATATTTCTCTGGTACTGCTGGGGTCTTCGTTGATGCGAAAATGGCTGACTATTGCTTGGCTAACCACACACTCCAAAATATACATATTGTTTTTACTTTATCCTCCACCATCGCCCACAAGAAGTTGGGCTGTGACACATTGGCTGCTAGGAACGTCTGAAAATATGACTAAATGAAACAGCAAAAAGGAGCCTACACTTACACAGTAGCCGAGAGAAAAATTTGCATATGGCAAGTTAGATTAGTTTTGTGCTACAGCTAGTTTCTCACAAAAGAGTAAAAAAAAATTTCACGGGAATGTAATGTTGACGTGCGTGCCTAAATTGCTTTTTTCGTAGTCTTTCGTCCTGACTATAAATACTGCAGTGCTAGGTTCCCTGTTGTTACGAACTTCTCTATGTGTGTTATTATTTCGACTTCCTAATCATTCCGACAGGGCTGTATTTTAGTTTTAAAAATTCTTATGCATAATTCAACAGTGAAAATTGCGTTTATTGTGTAATAAACACAAAAGATTATCCTTTTGCATGAAATATCCATCTATAGAATAGAATTCAAATGAAAAATGAGGATTTTGTCACAGGCGGATTTTTTGACAAGCAGCAATTTGCAAAATTGTACCTTTTAGTTGAAATTATACACTGTATTCGATGATTCTTGTATAGGCTGAATTTTGCCGAAATTTCCATAAGAATAGAAAGATCCTTTGCTGGGAATATGATAGTTACACTTCTGACAACGATTATTATTGTCAACGTCCGTATGAGACAATATTGTGCTGGCTCTCATTCGAAATTCAGTTCACGCACGCATCTCCTATTTTACATGCTCAATAGAGTAAAAATTGAAATTGACTTAATGATGAGCTGTTCGCTCTGTTGTCTGTTCTATCTACTCCTACACAAAATATAAATATTTACTCCCGGATGTTAACACTTAGCGAATGATGCACTATATAGGTAGGAAGGGATATTGTTGCAATAAATTGCTTTCTCTACATACAAAGCTCTTCATAATCATAATAATCCGAAGAAAGCGACTGAAGCATTTAAAGGCTAGGTTTTTATTGTAGCGCTATTGCTTTTATAAACGGTAGTTTATTTTATTAGCATGACCAGCTATTTTTTGCTCGCGATTATTGCCATGCTTAAAAAAGCTTTTAAAGTACTTTTAGTGCGATACATACAACCCAGTTTAGTCTAATATCCACAACAACTACTCCCTTTACAATGATTGAGGTAGTTGAAGTACCAGTTATTCTTGTTGTTTTGCCTGCGCCACTGAGCTGTGTAAATGGCGAGGGAGGACATTTTACGAAACTTTTCACGAGGATTTTCACTTATCCTAAAATATCAACCGTTTAGACGTAGCAACTAACACAAAAAAGAAAAACACTCTCTTTTTAGCTGTTTCATATTCACCACAAGGAAATCTATGTTCCACCTTATTAAAAAGCCTGCCTCTCTTTCTGGTCTTATGGCCCATTTAAACTATGCAAATGGCTAGCCGTTTCTTTCACTTGAGTCCACACTTATTCTTACTTTTCTTTTCATGAGGAATGTTTATGCAGAGAGGGAAGCAAGCAAGCAGTTTAGGTTTTGTGAGTTTGTGTGAGGTTCCAAAATATATACCATGTCAGAAATAAATGTTAACGATGGACTTTACGATTGCTTAACGCCGTTTAAGCAGCATTTAGATAAGTCAGAGATACTTTCTCCATAAAGTGCAAAGCGCAGAGCTCGTGTACACATGTGTTTTAGACTTTCACCTAGTTAGTTGACGGAACTTGCTTGAGAGAAAATTATTTGGGGCAGTAGCAGAGTTTTAAAAAATGTCCCCAGTTTATAAAAATCGAAAAAGGTTGATATAAAACAAACTAAAAATAATTTCATTCTGACGAAACCTAAAGCACAGGGCAGGGATTTCTCGAGCAAAAAAAATCGTTAGTTCTTTTTGAATGTGTATCCTTGAGATGACTTCAGATAAAAATTGTGATATTTCCTGGCCACGATACTTCTTTCCAAAGTAAAACGTATTCTTGTGGCAGAATATTTTTTTAGGCATATTTCAAAGGAATGGCAAAATGGCCTATTAGAAAGAAAGAAAAAAACACGTTATTTTCGTATCCAAAAGCATAACAGGAAACTGCCTTCCCAGTTATTATAAGACGGCGAGTTGTTGGAATGAATGCACAAATTGCGAAACTTTGTGGTTGAGCCTCATTACGCAAATAGCCTTTCTCCACTTCTCTTTTCTCTCCTTCTCATGAACATGCTTTAGAAGGAGGAGAATTTCAAAGTGAAATGAATCAGCCCTTACATTGCACCACCAGAACCCCAAAAACATCCTCGCCTCTTTAAAATATCTTTCTACGTGGTTGTTATTGTCGCGTCATCAAACAAACTCGCAGTTTGTTTGACAACATTACATTCTCCACAAAACGAGATGTACACAGCTGTCGAACCTTTCTCACCAAGTTTTTTTCTACATTTCTATCCACCCCTAAAATGAAATGTCCTGTTGTAGTTGCCTCAAGAAAATACATAATTGGCAAGGTTGAGTAGTCAAGATAACGGCCAAATGTCACGGCTCCCGTGGTAGTCCCTATTTATGTTCGGTGTATCCATACGCTGGCTTAGACCCTATAAAAAAGTTTGATAAGTAATGATGATTACTAAGAATTGATAGTCTATTCACGTACAAAACTGTTCAAGGTTTTTACCCGTAAACGATGCATTCATGGAAATGACACCTACAGCCGCAGAAACAAAAGTATAGTTGGCTAGGCTGCAAATGATTTTACTAAGCACATACAAAAGAAACTCAAGGCGGGCAGATAAGTAGTGCAGCGTAAGACACAGAATACACAAAAAACTACTCGACAGGATTAACAGGTCATACAATTCATTAAAATACTCTACAGGGAAAACGATGATTAACCTAGAAAATTATCAAGAGATTGACCACACAACAGGAAAAAATGCTCAGTATGTGGCATATACTCATGTAAGCGATATTTCCATTTTTTTAAATTGGCAAACAGCAAAAATAGGGAGCCGCCATGCACGCAGAGTCGCCTAGATTTCTCGCTGACCTTGTTTGCCTACACCATGCGATGTGAGCCACACTGGTAGACACTGTGCCTTAACCATAAAAAAATATTTCCTTTTTATTGTGTTGCAAATGAAAGCCTGCTTCCCGGATCATAATAAAATAGCATTAAACTTTTCTTTTAATTTGTTTTATAGTTTGGGTAAAAAACCATTGGTATCATCTAAAAGGGGTGATATTGTACCGAGACACGCAAAGCCACTCATTCTGAACTCTTTATTGGTTCAGTCGAAAGTTAAAAATATTAGGGAAGCCTACTACACAAACTGGTAAAAGCCAAGAAGCTGCATGTGTGGTCTTATACTTCAATCACGACGCGAATTTCACAAACTTCTACCAAAGAGAAAGTATTTACCAAAAAAACTGGCTTATTACATCACCTGAAACAGAGACTAACTAGAAACTTTGTTCATTTTTCGTAGACCTATGGTAACCAAAGCCTTAAGGCTGGTTTCGATGTTGGTTAAAGTATGGCAAAGAAAAAGGAAAAACTTGTAACCAGTTTTACTTCGGTCCATTTACTAATGATATGGTACTGTATATATCCTGCTTCTTATTGGGGGATATTTTAGATCTATAGAGGAGGTTTGTGGATGAGTTAGAGACGCATTTTATGGGTGCGTGTGTGAAAGTGAGAAACAAGGTTGTGGAAAACAATATTACGAACATAACGGCTTCCAGCAAAACAAGTGATAAAAAGGGAAAAGCTAAAAGAAAGTAATGTGACTTTTGCAACTCTCGCAGTGGTGAACTTTACAATGAAGTTAAACAGTTTATGGAGTTGTTATGTCCTTTTTGTTGTCCTATTTTATGGATTCATATTTTTTCAAGAGAATTGTTTGCGTAAAATAAATGGAATAGCTCCTGTTTGTTGACGAAAGCGTGATAAAACTTTAGATTAAAATAACTTAGCTTTTACCATACGTTAATCTGGAGGCAGTTTGGTAGTCTATCAGACTATTTTAGCGATAGAGGAAATTTTGAGAACCATTATGATTATTTATAATCTATATTTTTAAATTCTAGGGTCGAGAAGTCCGGCACAACGCGTCCCAGAGGGTCATTGTCAGTAACAACAGGCTGGTCCTCCAGAAAGTTACCAGACACACTGCTGGAAATTATACTTGTTCTGCAACCAATTCCCAAGGATCTACCCAGAGCAACATTTTGTCGCTCCGAGTCAAGTGTAAGTTGACATTCGCTACACTAGACATAGACTTGCTACTTCCTACAATATGCGAGGAGTGTTATGTGTTGTTTCCTATTTTCATCAAATTTGTATTGTCATCTTTCTTTGATCATATATACTAATTTATTCAGATGTGAATTTTACTCATGCGTACAGATTCTGCTTCGACTGTCTCCAATTTTTATCATAAACTTTCTGTGTAACAAAGTAGGCACAGTAGGCAGTATCTTATGTCAAAACAGAAATGAATTTTCCACAGAGACAAGTCAGAAGGAGTTGAGTTTCGTTAGAATAGGTCATATTTCACAAAATTAAACTTGTGATAAATTAATTTGAAGCCATATCGAAATCAAACCTGTTTGAGAGTTGTCTCCTTCAAACGTTTGCCCAAGGAAGTGTACAAACTCATGCTTACACACGTGATCAAATTCACATATGTTCTATTTTGCCTAAAGAGAGAGAGAGAGAGAGAGTCGAGCCATAAAATAGCAAGAGGAAACGGAAGTAATGTTCCTATCTACGTATTTTCTGAAAGGTTTGATACTTGACTTTCTTTTACCTAGGAGCTACTAAAACATGATGAAAAATCTTGTTGTTTTTAACATACTTTTATTAAATATAATTTGTAGCCAAATTTCCCCGTAAAATATTGCGACTATTTGAACATTACAAAGCAGATTAGTAACAAGCCTCGGTTTATTGGTATTTTCAGGAAAGGTAGAAAAATTTCTTTTGAAAGGTACAGTTTCATCATACCAACTTCTCGTTTAAAAGCCTTGAGCGTACTAGACAGGATTACGATTAGCTTACACTTCGTTGTTGAGGAAACGAGAGATAAAAGTTCACGATAGGTTGCACCATGAGAGGAATTCATTTTCATGGTAAACGTACGTGTTGTTTGTTTTCAAAAAGTCAAATGGTACTGTAGGTTCTAAAGAGACATCGTAACTCAACAAAGTTAACCTACAAGTCATTTATTTCATTTAGAAAAATGTCAAAAGATCCAAATACATGGTTTTATAATCATTTTTGAAACAATTTTGATACACTAATTCCAACAATGAATAGAGAAGTGCAAACCAACAGAAAGTCTGCACAATTACGACTTTAAAGAATAGAAACGGCATTCAGGTTTATTGTCTCGAGTTACTAGGCTTCTAAGATACAGTTATCGTTTGTAAGAAATAGTTCATACGGTTCGCCGTCTTCGTAAATACGCGTTTATAGGTATGCAGTAGCTACCGGCGGCCGATAGTATTGGCTGCAGCACAAAAAGGAAACAATGTGTTTGCACATCGTCATCCGTCTGGGCACACATTGAGATATCTAATGTTGTCGACATTGAATTTTGCAGATGTGCCAACCTGTAAAACGAGCCAGGAAGGATTAATAGGAGCAATGAAACGAGAGACCGTGCAGGTGATTTGTGAAATGGCCGCTGACCCACCTAAGGTGGAGTTCCACTGGACTTTTAACAATTCTGGGGTAGAAGTTATCCATGTACCTCGTTCAAGATTTACGTATCGAGGAACCCAGAGTGTGCTCAATTACACTCCAATCAACGAAATGGACTATGGAACGCTGCAGTGCTGGGGCTCCAACGCTGTTGGAAAAGGACTTGAAGGGCCATGCATTTTTCAAATTGTATCGGCAGGGCGACCTTTCCCACCGAGGAACTGCACAACGTATAATCACACAGAGGAAAGTTTAAATATTGCTTGCGTGGAAGGATTCGATGGAGGTCTCCCTCAACACTTCATTCTCGAAGTGGTTGACCCTATCGCAAAGAAAATAAAACTGAATGCTTCTTCCAAGGTATTTTCTTTATCTGCTTGATGTCATGTTTGACTGCAAATTTATTCGGATACCGATGCCAGGACAATATACAGTTTGCATTTAAATTGAGGATAAAACATTTATGCTATACAACCACGAGGAAAACATTCCAAAGTGTTTCCTATATATTGCATGATTTTAATAGGATCTGCGTGGTCGTAGTAGAGTTGAATGAAGAAAGCAATTCTTTATGCAGCTGAATCCAATCTTTTGACAATTCGTTAAGCCAATAGAAACGTGTGGAGGAAAAAAATCTGATACAAGTTTTACTGCTGAAACAAGTTTTACTGCTGAAACAAGTTTTAATACTCTTTGTTTATTCCAAATTCCAAAAGTGGTCTCATTTCTACCTTTACACATGTTCAGTTCCTTTAGTCAACATGTTTTCAAATATACTTAATAATCTTGGAGACATGGCGTAACAAAAGACTAGAACCTTTCTGGATGTTTTTGATAATTTGGCGATATCTTCAAAGTATTTTAAGAAAACAGATGTGACCTATTGTATGCTACAACAAAAGGTAGCCGTTACGAAACACTGGTATGCATGCATTGTCAATGTATCTCATGTTAAATTCAGTTTCAGTTACCGTAAGACAAGACTCACGAGAATAGTTGCTGTTTCTTAGTCTTGCTGCAGCCTCCTTTAGCAAGTTGAACATTTTGTATTCAACTATTCAACCAATAATGTCAATTTAACAAGGCTACAGATACTGCCTTAATTTTTTTGTTTCGTCATGGCCACTGACGAAGTAAATTTAGTCGTATTGAATATTGAATTGATGAGATCATTAGATCCCGTGCGTTTTCCAAGGCGTCGGCCTTGGCGTCTTCAAATATTATGCTTAAAACGTTTAATGTATTGGCACACATTTCGACGCGTAATATTTTGAAAGACTTGTTCAGAAGGACTATGTAGACAATACTATTGTTGATAGGATTTACTAAAAAATTGCAATTAAAATTAACTGATAGAATCGATCCTTGACCCAGATGTCAGAAATGCTTTACTGACGCTGATACTGAATTTGCTGGTGAACCCTGTCAATCTTTCTGTTAGTGAGCTTTCTTTTTTTCTCCCATCAACACTCGCTCAGCTCAGAACACATCATCTTTCTTGGGAAGATTCATATGAATGACATCCATTGAAAGAATTTGTTTCTCTTTCCATTCTGTTGTGTTTGTGCATTATAATGCTTGGGCTTTTAGTACAATGAAAATTCTCCTTGTTTTCTCCCACTGTTGCAGATGCCCTCATTCTCAGTTAACGGAATGGAGCCTGGTGTCGTGTTTAGGTTCATTGTTTACGCTGTCAACGGGAAAGGTCGCTCGGAGCCGTTTATTCTTGATGGAATTACTTTCAGAGGAGCTTTACAACTGACAGGTATGTCCGGGATATGACGACAACGTCTGTGTGCACTCAAACCAGTCGTTTCAATAGCTTCCTGTTTATTTTTATTGTTCTACAACTCTCCCCATTCAATGGGGAGCCTTGTCGGTTTCCTTTTCCAAAACGTCATTCTTTTTTTCAAACCACATCCTTGACATGAAATTATTCCAACGAAATACAAAAATACATGTTTTATAAAGCCTGAGTGCGTCTATTGTTTCCGTTTTCATAATTTCCTACTTTAAGGCTGTTTTAAAACAAGAGTTGTTATATTTTTCAGTACTGAGACTTTTCCTTCATTTTCCAGATCGAAATACCCTCGGAAAAGATGAACTGAACCCTTTGTACGCTGTCATTGTCGGGTGTTTTATTGTGCTCATTGTCTTCTTGATTGTTGCGATCATCGCGGTTTGGAAGCGGTCCAGACGAAGAAAGCCCCCTGTAGTGAAAGCACACAAGAGGGAAAGCGACAACTCTAACAACTTCCAAGTGGGGGATACCACCCTCACCAAAATAGATCAGAGTAGCGTAGAAGATATAGGAAATCCTGATGTTGTCCCGAATAAGTCAGGTATGTATGATAATATTATGTTGCTACTATCTCGGAGCAAAGGACAAAACAATATATGTATTCAGATCTGTTGAAAATCCATTTAAAAAAAACGTCATTTGTGCATCGTTACGCTCAAACTATTTCAGAAAACTCCTTTGCTTTGGAAAGTCATTTTCAAGATTGCTGCAAAAAACGCAAGCAAGCCCCTATATTGCTATGGTGGATGCGACCACCATACCAATGTGTTACTGTTTCCATTCAGAATTTGCAAAATTTGTGATTAAGCTCCATACATTCCGCATGAAAACGATGCATGAATACCATGGCGTACTGTTCTATATTTCTCTTACAATTAAATTATTACAGATCGCTCCAGCGGTATCCGTGGTTTCATCAGAATTCACAAGACACCTCCAGCGCGTCGACGGAAAAAGGACCTAGAAGTGAAAAACAACGGAGAGACTGTTGCCCTAACTCTAGCAGAAACACCGGTAATTAATTATATTTTTCTTATCTCGACTCGTTTACTCCTCCTTTTGTCGTGTCTGGGATTGATCATATCTGCTCAAGATTCATGGCGAAAAAGCACTTCGCCTGTAAAGTTTCCGTGCTGCGTTCGTGATTTGCGATTATAATGAATTGAACAAAGAGAACCGCTTCCTCGTTACTCCACTGAATTTGTAAAGTAAAACACTACATGTATCCCTTCGGCACTGCATGCATAGTAAGGAACACTGGGCGAACTTTTCCAACCACAAGGGTACATGGATAACCACGCTGAATTTCATGATTTCTGGAAAATTTTCTTTCCATTTATATGTGAGGTTGCTGTCGTTGTTGTACTGATATTTTTTCGTTTTGAACATAAAAGAGATGCAATATTGAGCTCATATGTTTCAATTTTTTGAGTGAAAGCAAGAATTATTCATCATATTATGATGAGCAGGTCTAATTATATTTTTTAACTGGGCAAGTTCCTTCCTGGCATCCCAGGGGAATGTATTGCTAGATAATGCGTAAAGATCTGTCTACATAGTTTTTCGCGTTTCTCATAATAATAGGAAAATGAATGTAGTCATCTGCTTGTTCTATATAAATATTTTTGTTCCGTTACATTTGTTTTAGGTAACCTTTAAAACACATTTCGTTATGAAAGGGTAATTACCGCTATAATATACTGTCAGTTGAAAACGCGAGAAAAACTTGTACCCCTGACCCAAAAATGGCCAGGCCGATGTATTAATTGATGAAAAAGCAGAGATGTCTATTGCCTATGAATGGGTGGGTGTATATGCCTGCTTCATATTTTGCTTTACAAGTGTTCTTGTTCAAGACCGTGATGAAACTTTCCACGTCTCAGAATCTTTATTTACAGAATATTTATATTCACAGAAGTAGAATTTGTAATGTGAGCTCAAGCACGAGAAGAGATTAATCCACTTTCTGTATCCATATTCTTGTTTCTAAAAGAAATGTATCGTCCACATGGGGGCGATTTGAAAAATATGCTGGTGACGTGTGTATCAAATTGAAAACGTGGTTTAATGAATTTTGAAGAAAAAAACTAGCTATTTCTATTTTCTGCCAACCACAAGTACAACCTCAAAAAACCTATATACTCCGGCAGGCATCCCATGGTCCCCTAACACATTAAATATTCTCGAGCTCATCTCTTTTTCAAAGAAACGAAATATCCTTGACTACCAACGAACTTAGCTATGTGGTGAAAAAGACAACAGAGCTCTCATTCACGTTTCGAAATGACTTGGTTATTCGGATAGGTTTAATTTAATGGATATATCATATTAAAGCACATTCCTCTTGCTCAAGATCATATTGTTCCTTGAGTAGGAGTCGAAACGCACCAGCTCATTGTTTGTGAAACAAACTAGGGTATTTCTACGGTAGTCGTTTCAAAAGCGTTGATTCATGAACAGAAAAGTGTACTTATAGCATGTCAGGATTTTGTTTAAAAAAAGCTGTACAACAGAAGTCCACTTGCAGACAAAACTCTTAAATGAGTAGTGTCTGAAGCATCTAGGGTTTCTAGCGCCCACCAATAATTATAAATTACCTGTGTTCCCTATTCCATGGAATAGTGAAAAATAGATTTCTAGTGCTGCAAGGCTGACTATTGTGTAGAATTATTTACGGGCACAGGCAGGCTTATATACGTCAGATCTGCCTACGTTGAGGTTACGTATTGTATTGTTTGATATGAAAAGACGTTAGCTATTAGGGGAGGAAATAAAGTGAGAGATGTGATAAAGGAAAAGTGGGGGAAAGTAATGAAAAATTAAAATTTGATTATTCAGTTGATAAGTGGAAAGTAGACAGCTTTCGGGGAAAAAATGGAAGTGTGTATTGTGCAAGGTTTGTGGGGAGCATCGCATCAGAAAATCTGTATGTATTCTTATTCTATTCGAGGAAAAAGCGTTTTTATTAAACCTATAAACTTATATGTTGGTTTGAAACCAGTTTCAAGTGTCTCCGGATCAATAAAGCTAGTGTAAATCATGGGTAGATAGTGATGCGAGATTTTTTGTTAATTCGTGCGTTTACCATTGGCATGATGATAGCATCAAGGTCGTGCGATCAAAAGTTTAGGGGAAGTGGGTGTCACTTTCTGTTTAAAAAGCCTCCCAAATATGTTGCGTAAAAAGGATGAAAATTGATTTCGTAGCAATTTTCGGATAAATAACGTGTGAAATTGGGAATACCTGATGAAGGAGATACTTTTACTGTATCAAGTACCATATATGCATAGAAAAATATTTCGATGACGCTGATAAAGAGAACACGACCGGATTTGTCGTCACGTCAAGAATGATGTGCAGCAGATACATACTCGGAGTCATTGATTTCGAAGTAACACTTATAAGCGGATTTTTAGCGCAGAATGGTACAATAAAATGGAACGAAATATTTATGAAGAGGTTGGAATAAGGCGGCGGATGTATTTAAAATGCATACTGGTTTCCGTATGTTACTATACCATAAATCGGATCTATTGATATCGACCAACTGTGTTCCAACCAGTTGTATTACTAGACAAACCTGCATGCTTCATACAAGTCATATATAAGTGTTAATTTTAACATGACATAAACACTTTTATACCTTCTCTATCTTTTCATAATAAATTTGCTCCCAATCCACATCGTCATTCAATCTGACCTTAGGGGCTACCAATTGATTCCATTTGTGTGCAGCACTCCATTTCACGGACTGTTTATGTTTTTCAGAATTTCATGCTAGAACTTACAGAGCATCGTCTTTGAAATAGGATCTTATATAATCTTCTGATCTATTTCGTATACTTTGTTTATATTTGTATATAAACATTTGACTAAAAATATGATTGGTCTTTCTGCCCGTGTCAAAATGATATACTTTTGAAATAAGTTGTTCATTTCTTTCGTGCACATTCTATTTGAAATCTTCGAAGAACGGAAAGGACGCGACACAAAACCATATCCATATATAGTGTCTTTGCAACTTATTTATTAATTTTTAATGGGTTCTTAATTTGTCTTGTTTCTTGTATACTTTTTAGGACGGTGAACCACACATAAACCTTCACAATCATCATCGACCGTCGATCCTTACGTCTAATCATGTCTCTTCTGCAGCTAGAGAAAGTCGCATCTGATCTCGACAACTATAGATGTATAGAGGTAGAGTGTAATTTTCTAACTTGAAGTACGCATCCTATGCTACGTATATTCACATTTTCATATCACTGACTGTACTCTGAAACACAAGTCAAAATATTGTTGTTATGACCTACAAAATAGAATTTTCGAAGCCAAATAGCTCTTTTCCTATGAAAAAAAGCAATTTGGCATGGCTTAATTAGACGATTTTTGAGTATCAACGTTACATATTACTGTGGAAAGATTATGGACTTGAAATTAATTCCGATAAAAATAACGGTATGGAAAAATAAAAAGTTCTTTTTAAATTATTATAACTACTTAAGTATGGTAAGTTTTATACTTGAAATTCATGTGCCGATATATTTTTTTCAAATCTCCAGGCATCTTAAAATGCTTGCTCTAGATCTGGCCAAACTGTTACCCGTATACGTATCATTAGGAAAAAAATAAATATCATATAACGTAAAAATAGAAGCTGTTGTTGATTTACCGTGTGTAAGATACTCATTAATTAATTACCTACCTGCGTACTGTCATTGTAGCGCACAAAATTGACAAATTTGTTTCAGGACATTTCATTTTTAAAAGTTACTTAACAGCAATTTACGTCTTGCTACTAGAGTTCACAGACTTCTCATTTATACAATGAACCTCTACCTCGTTACAATACTTCATGTACTCCAAACATTTTTTTGTTGAAAATAATAGTGTCCCTAGAAAGCCTATAGTATGACATTGTTGTCTTCTTTTGTTTTCATACCTTACTAATGATGATGAGGATTGTCCCCCATACCTGTTTTAAACAAATGATTCCTATTTCTAAAGCCGTATTGTGTTCATAGTGCATATTGTTTCCTCATGTAGATTTAATAACTTTGTGTACTCTACTAATTAAAATCTATTCATCGAAACTACTCGTCTCCATAACCTGTGGTACAGCTAGTGCAGTAATAACACATGTTTTATCTGACCACCTACTTACAAGACAATTTGGAGCCATCTACATTTAACCTACCACCGTAGAATACTATAATCGGAGGACGTTCCCCTAGCGATTCCTGTTACATGTGAGTGGGCCCGAGAATCTTTAACTCGATTTTAAGACTTGTTGTGTAGTGGCAATTAGGTTTTGGTAACGTAGGTAGCATCTATACACGCAACCTAATGGAAATATCAGTTCTTTGCTTATAGGTTCCAGTTTTATTTGCTTTTATGATACCAAAGAAGAAATAGGAAAAACGTTGACACTTTCAGGTCATACTCGTATGCTAGAGTATAACTAATTATCTGTTTTGTCTAAGCATGATTAATGACAAGATGTGCAAACTACGAAACTAGGTGTTTGTTCTGTAGCTTTTATCTTGTCCAGCAACAAAAACATTAAAAACGCTACAATTACTGTTGTTCATCATTTTTGTTGATACTTTTATACGAATATATTTTCGAATGTAAGGGTCATATGTATGTGTAAAATATCCACGAAGTTCGGTTATTAGGAATACCTAACAAGTATTACGACCTTATTATGTAACTAAATACATTACCGATAAGTAATTTATGATAAAACTGTATGTTATAGCTTATAGAAATTCTTTGTGAACTTCGTAAATTACCACTTGAAAGTACATAAAAACATCTTTGCTAACTGTTGCCATAAAGCATGTACACGTACAATATAGTACGTATGATCTGCTCTTCATTATGTAATATAAGGGCAAATCGTGAATAAAAATAAAGGCAATTCCTTTCTGAATAAGAGTCTGTCCATAGTTTTTTTGTTGTGGGATTATTTAAACACGCAATTTATCTTAATCATTCATTATTGTGTTGATGGCGAGAGACATATTCATTTCCTGCGGAGACTGGTAAAGCCGTTATTAAACTTGTAAAAAAAACTTTTGTGAGTATTTGTTCGGGGATTTTATTTTGTATTTATACGGACAGGATAGGTTTATGTTTTGCTTCCAAGAAAAAAAAAACAAACGTAAATTACTATGAAGGGACGGTTTTTACTTAAAGTTTTTTTTCGAATAGCATACACACAGCCAGATTAAGAATTGAGGTCACCCTTCTCACCAAACTTTCTCTGAGCGCGCACACACACACAGGAAAGCCCTGTTGGTAAAACCGGATAAACAAAAGTTGCTTATTTTCACATCTGAGAGGGAGAAAGCGAAAACTAAGGATGTGGGTTTGGTGGCAATTGCAGTCAGTGTAACAAGGATGAAGACGAATGGTGGGTTTCTCTTGTTGATATTCATATTTTTCGCATAGGCCCTTCCTAACCACGTTAACAGGCTCATATGGTTTGTCGAAAAAATCGACACATATTAAATGTACAAGATATTATATGCCAACTTTTATATGTGACAGTATTAAAAGTGTAAGAAATAGTACTTGAGGAGAAAGTGAATGGTGGAAAACGAAAAGGGATGGTAATAATATGGACTCGAACAACCCATAAATCTCAAGTTGGTCGGATCCAAAGGGATTCCTGTTCTGAAAAGTGATGTGTTCTGGAAAAACTTGCTTTTTTGTGCAGGAGCAAAATAAAATAAAACTAGCAGAGAAGTCTATACACTTAGTTTTACAAAATTTTAAGCATTTGCTATGTACTCGTCAGTGGAAATCTATGATTTTTTTTCAATGTTTTAGTTAAAATTAGAACTCGATGTGCTGTACCTCAAATTTGCAAGGCAACATCAAAAGACCACACAGTCCCTCGTCATCAATCATCATTGCCGTTGCCTTTTCAAAATGCTTTAGATTCGTAAATAAAACGAGAAACAGGAGGGAATATTGTGAAAGCGGTAAAAGTGTAATATGGCTAACAAGGTTTTTGCATTTGACATTATTTACTTATTGGTTACTTCATTTCCGCAATCTATTTGAGAATGGCCGAATTGCGACAAAATCTAATATTATCGGTTTAAAAGTTTAAGTCCACATAAAATAAATCATAAACATATATGTAGGGAAATACAAGCAGAAATATTGACCAAGAGTTATAGAGGAAAATGTTTTCGGCAACTATTTGAACTCATTAAGCCTTTCTTCAATTGGGCAAATATTAAATACAGTGTGCACCCGTAAATTTTCCCTTTGACTGATTCTAGTTTTTTGCAGGAGTAAATGTAACAAAGCATACTTACTTTTGATTTTAGAATTTTGCAGAGGAACATCGCTGGAGCAAGGTAAGTGGTGTAGTTAAAATTATATCACCGACCTTGGACAACCCAATCTTAGCCATTGTCAAAAACGCTGAATCCACACGACAGTCCTTTGTAACTACGAATTAAAACTGCATCAGGTTGTTTCTTTTTCTGGTCTAGAAAGTAGCAAGGGCCCTGTCTTTTTTTGTCTCCTTCAAACATCTTCCCCTTTTTCTATTATTCAGTCATGCTATAAAATGTGTGTGTTCCACAGTAGTGTATTTTGTGATCTTACATGGACATGCATTTTTTATGGTTTCCTTCCTACCCAACAGATAATCAAACATGCTAGCCATTTCACATTATGCATTTTAAATGAGCAGTTCAGTTTCCGTACAGTTTTGATCGTAAATATGGCCTACTAACTAATGAATGGAGACTGACAAGTACATTCTAAAAACGAGAGCTTCCAGGCAGTGAAAGTGGCGGGGTGGATTGAAACTCATGTTGCTCGCTTTTGTGAGAGAACGTTGTCTCACGTAACAAATAAGTTATAGCAAGCTGGAGAAAGCAGAGACGACGAAAGTGATAGCTGAAATGACTTGAGCGGAGTAGGACGTTGGTCGTCAATGTTGACTGGTTATAAAAGAATGTCCTGTTACATTAGCGATGCAAATGAGGATTCTGCCATGAGTCTAGAGTGTTCTACAGTTAGTAAATTATTAAAAAGAAAATGATATGGGTGCTGAGAGAGAGGACTAGATGAAGGAGACGAAAGCAAGGAGAGACTCGCATATCCTTACACATACTTGTTTACTATGCACCAGGGACGAATAACCAAAGTACTAGTATAATAGACTCCTTGAGTTGGTTTTCCCTTCAAATTCAATAAAACCAAAATACGAAAGACGTCTGACTAAAACCCGAACTAAAAATGATTGCAAAAGATTGACGAGAGAGATGAAGAAACGTGATACAAAAGGATAGTAAGAACTATTTCCGGTTATGAGAGTAAAACACGAGAAATGCTGTTTAACCACTTAATTTCGTACGAAGTAAATATACCTACTATGGCTGAGTCGGCTAACTAATCTAAGCGTTTCCTCAACAGACATGTGAGAAATTGGTGGTTGATCTACCAGCTGTCACTGAAAGACGATCTTGTTTACTTCACTACGTAAAGACTATAAGCATTCCGTCATCCGTTGGAGCCTGGCCTGGTGGCATGTGCTGTGAAATAACATGATAAATAGGCTACCAAAAATTTCCAAATGAAAGCGAGCATTTAGCTCGTAAGTAATATTATAAGGCACTTGCAAACAAGTTCCACCAACAAAAGAAAATAACTACGATTAATCTCGGATATTGATGCCTATCTCAAAGATTGTTTTAATACGAGATAGTATATGCGACGTGTGACAAGTTATTCCGCGATCCAACAGCTCCAACAGATTTCAATTTGTGTGGTGTTATTGAGGATAATTTATTGCATGTAAAGATCTATTTATTTTAGAGCAATTAGTGGCTAGAGGTAGTAAAAAATGTCTATAATCTCCGAGCGTGTACAATTCAAAAACTCGAAACAATCCAACCTCTCCCTAATTCGCACTTGATCCCAGTTAATTACCCCCTTTTCTTTGTCAAGGCCTATATTATTTCACAGTTGATAAGAGTCAACAGGCCAAGTTTCCCCGCTAATTATCTGCACATTTATTTCATCCGTAATGGCAGAAGAAGTAACACTTTGGAAATTGGATTTCCTCTCATGAATATCATGATAGATATAGAAACTTAAACAATACAGTTGTTGATTCAATGAGTTACACGAAAAGTTATATGGCATGAATGTACGAAATGTTTAGGTGAATTCTATGTGCTTATTGTAGCAGAGAGGTACTAATATGTGGAATACTCGGTGAAACAGGAAAGGGCATTACCTTAAATCTCTTTTACAAGGGTTTACATATGTCAGTAGACTTTTTTTTCGATCCTCATAAAATCCATTAAAATAATGATTTTTGTTCGAGAGGAACCACTATTAGTACCATAATTTATTGAACATGCAAGGCTATTTAAAGGAAATCCATTACAGAATGAATGAGTATAGAAAAAAAGAGAAAATAAAGAGGTTGGGTAGTTTCCGAGCTACATTATATATTACGCATACCCACAGGTTTTTCGCAGCCATGGACGAATTGACGCAGCCTTTTGTTCTGCCAACAAACAATCTAGATGCTGTACTAAATACCTACCCGAAACACTTGCTTTCGGTTAGGGAGATACATTAAAAAATTACTCGAGATGAAAAAAGCTAGACAGTCAGGAGAACATTCGTTGTAATAAAAAGTTGCAGGCGGGATACACTGCAAGAGGGTTTGTTTCAAATGCTTTCCATTTTTTATCTTAAAAATGACCTTCCTACTTGATTTTCAACTTTCATTTATATTTGAAGGTCAATTTAGCAAAAAGTATCTTTCATCTTCTGCTGGTGCATTATATCTTAAAAAGACTTTTTAAAAAGTTCAGCATTTAAGAGCAAACGTTATGCTTTAAATTATTAGCGTAGAGTAAGGGCAAAAGGCTAGGAAACTTTCAGGCAATACTTTGAGTTTCTTTTAATGGTCCCCGTTTTATTTCAAGAGTTCATCGTGGGTTTTGTTATTTTAACTGTTACCTGTTCTTCTGGAGAAAGTTTAGGCAAAGAAAGCTTATCGTGCAGATAGCGCTATGACTTTATGATGCAAGCGGAAGTAATTTTTCTTTTTTATGTATTTGGGTATAATAATACATTCAAATGGCATAAAAGTAACATGTGCTGTGGAACCCCATATGCATTGTTAGTGAAAAGATCACAAATCATTTTCTTGTTATTCAACCTGGCAGAATGGATTGTCGCGGTTTCTAGTTAAAGAGAGGCAAAGAAAATCTTTTCTCAGCTCTTCAAGTATAAATAAATATGCATGGCAATCACCCCTCCAGACAGCTAAAGAATCCATTCGTTTTCCAGGAGTGGCTTCCTGGATTTATAAAACCAGGTTTTGTAAAGGTTAACCGGAGAAAGCTACAATAGTACTAGGTATATAAATGCTTATATACCAAGCTCACAATGATATGTGCTCGTTTTCAGAACAATCCAATTTCGGCAATCCCATATATGAAAAATCGTTATGTTTTTTTTTAGTTTTTGACATCTTGAAATGTTTTCATCGATTCTAGAAAAAAAATTAACATATTGAAAAAGTTAATGATAAAAAGACAGAGAAAATACTCCGCACCCGCCTGGCAATTATTGTGAAAAAGAAAACATAGTTTTTGAAAGATATCGAATCACGGGGGTGCTTTGCTGAATTTCTCAATAGATGCACAAAAAAAGACAAACAAACACATCTTGTGACAAAGTATCCAATCAATAGCTTAACGTGTGATTACGAACTAAATGCATGAAATGCATAACGATCTACACCATGTGTACAAAAGATACAGAAGTGTTGATTGCAAACAGTGACAATCATTTTGCAATCACTAAATGCAACAAAATGTTTTAAGGGTGAAGGCTGGAAATTTTTCAAAATGTTCCGGATAAAAAAAACAAAAATATCTCCCTTAGCAAAATGCATTGAATAGATGTATCGCTAGCTCAATTGTAGGCAACAGCTGAATTTGAAATTAATTTTTGAACATGAAGGTTTCAAGTTTGACTCTTGGAAGAGCCCGAGAAAGAAAGAACATGGTCGATTTTATATAAATCAATGGAAAAAATAATTTTCTTAGCAGTTTTAACGTTCTTCTTAGGTCAAACAAAA
>VICI01000259.1:0-46695 GCA_019593645.1 Akabosia matsudoensis
GAGTTAGTACATTATCACTGGCAGTAAATCTCACAAGATTCGGTTGCTCTGGATTCGAGGAAACTTTTTTTTTACCTCCCTTGTTTACTAACACTGCCTTTATTCCTTTATCGAACAGCTAAACATCTTGCAAGATTTTCAAAAATCCGTTACCTTTTATAATCGACAACCTGCCCATTTTTTTAAGCCAAATTTACAAATAATAAGCAAACCTCTCAAATAATCAATTCTAATAATGAAGGCTCATTCAAAGCTCAGGAAGGATTCGCAAAGTGGAACGCCCCAGCCTGCTGAATTTACCAATGAATATGCTAATTTCCAACGCATTCATCAATGGTCACAAAAGTCTGTCGCTGGACCTCCATCAAATCGAGCTCGAGCCGTGGTTGAGGATGAAAACGTTGACTTTGAAAAAAAATCCCAACTGATTGCTGAAGGCGTCAACCTTCTGGATAACAGAGAGAGGCAAACTCGTGGAGAAATCCCAGCACCAAACTTCTTATTTGGAAATCACATTGAAACCGGTGTTCCTTTCGAGTCAGGCAAACGCTCCCGACCGAACAAACAAGAGGGGCATCATAAGTCCGGTCCGTCTGCGAGAAAATTTGTCCAGGATTTTGAGGAGCGGATGAACAGAAAGAAAGCGTACTCTGCAGCCATAGCGAGCACCTACCCTCCTCCTCCTGTGAAATCTTTTAAAAGGAAGTTCTCGAAAGCCAGTAGCAAGCTAAGGTCGACGAACCCTTTTGTTAATTCTGTCCCACCTGGACCTGTGGTGGAACCTGATTCATGGAGATTTCGAGCTTCACGCAGCGTAAAGTTTGGTGTGAAGCTTGGGACTCAACAGGGCGGAGCCAGGGAAAATCCCAGCGAAATTTCCGACGATAAATGGTCAGGTCAACAAGAAAACAACCCGGAATGGTGGAGATTGAAGCTCAAACAAAGATTCCTCCAAAATGATGAGCTCCTCAATAAACTGGTTTTGCAACGCAAAAAATTTGAGGTGAGCATTTGTTTGAAGAGATAAAATCTTTGATCATCTAACAACAACTATACCAGAAAGTTGACATTTAGATGTCCAGGATGGCGCTAGGAGGTTTCCGCGTGGCAGAATCCAAATTGTTTTCAAACAAACCCGTGACTGAGCCGGTTGCGAACACATTTAAAGACAATGGATCATGGCATGTCAGCCTTGAAATACCTTCTCGAACAAAAACCCATTCAACTTTGATAAGCAGCAGCGGAGGGGATGAGGGTGGCTCGGGAAAAACACGTGAACCGATGCCTATGTTTTATACTCCTTCGAAGCAGCTAGTTGCGGCTCTCATGTCCACACCAAATGCAGCTAATACTTCGCACCATCTGAAAGTACTCCAGAAGGACCCTTATCTATCAAAACTTCTCCAGGGGAAGAATGCCTTTAAACCGGAAACTATGCTAGGGACTATTAAACGAACGAAAGTAGCTTCATTTTCCCCCAGTAGTAAGCAAACGGAAACGATGCGACGAAAGTTGTCACTAGAATCTCTCTCAGATACGGAAGTGCTCAAACCTGCGACATTTTTTAACCCTGATGTAAAAGTCTTATATGAACGGCTGTCTGATTTGGAGGTGTTAAACAACCAGCAGGACTCTTCCAAGCCTGTCATTCAAAATCATCGGAACGCCAGCTATGAGCCGAGTGACGGCTACTTAAACTTGTCGCTGCTATTGGAAAAAGGACGATTCAACGGATATAACAAGTTGCCATCGATGAAGTTCATTGAAGCTGCGAGAGACCGGCAGCAGTCGAATTCCAAGCAACGGTCCAAGTACGGGAAAACTCCAAGTAACATGACGAGATCGAGAAACAGTAACGTCATAGGGAATAGCCAAACGAAAGGAAAGTTTAACAGCTCTGGCTTGCTGAAAATGTCAACAGCCCCGACAATCGGCGTGGACGGAAGCCCTGGCTCAGTTCTTTTACGGCCGAACCTGGAAAGCCTGCCAACTACGGAGTGGGCGAAGCATATTATGTCTAAAGCAAAAAAGCAGGTGACTCCAACAAGCCTTGACTTGACAAAAGGCAAAGTTGTCAAAACCATGTTTCCCCGTCGGAGCGAGGAAATGAATGAGATTCTGAATTTCCAGCATCAAACGTATAAAGTCCCTTTTGACCAAGAGACCAATTTGTTATATCATGAAATTCTCATGTCCAAGTGGAAGAAAGATAAGCACGGCAAGGAGAAAGATGGTCCTCATGCACGGACAAAGCTAGTTGATAGTATTAACAAGTGGAAGTCTGGAGAGCAGAAATACTTAGATAAAGAGCATGACGACGACATTAAGAAATCAATCAATGGTCTGGATATATGGCTGGAAAACATTCGGGAAAAGGCTAAGAGAGACAATGTCATAACAGGGGACAAAGGGGTTCCCAGGAATAGCAGAGATTCAGAAAGAATACCTTCGTTGAATATCGGAAAATCAATTGTAGCAAATTAATAAAATCGTTTAAAAAACATATGACTCAGGAACATCTTCAAATTCATCTCACTCGTCATTTTTCATACATTTCAGTGATAATGTAGAGGTCCAGGGAAAATATATGTCCACTCAGCGATCATTCAATCATACCTATTTTTGTAATACAGTGCACTGCGCTTACTTATACTTATTTGGTTTCGATGTTTAGTTTGCTTGGTAAAAAGGGAAATGAGTCATGTTACTCATGTTAAACAATTTATCCGGAATGAGACACAAGAGCAAAAATTAAGAAAGAACAGGATCATATTACTTGAGACGCATGTTGAGGCTTGCGTTGTAATGTTTTGTTCTTGCCTTTCAGTCCAATCGTACGTTTTCAAGTTTTGAAATGGATCATTCCTTAAATATGATTATTAGTGGGGTTTGTATCTGCATAGTACAAATTTGTGCTGGGAATCCACTTTTCGAGAACGGCAACTTTTTAGACAAGTAAGTAATTAGTAAGGGAGGATATTTATGATTTTGCGGTGAATCTGTATGGGTCATCATGTAGGTATTCATTTTTTTCATAGGTTGCCAAGTTTTGAAGTAAGCCTACGGACTGATGGGTTTACTGTGCGAACAGGACCGTCCAGAGAGGAGATATACGCAATTGCGAGCTACATATTACTGGGACTTGTATTAATAGTTGTATTGGGTGTGTGCATTGCAATCTGCGTGTGCAGGTGTAACCCGTATGGTTTTTGCAGGACTGTTTCCACAAGTCCGGGTTGGAGTTGGAGAAGGGATGATGGTTATGCAGGCCGACATGCAGTTGCATTACCTCTACCTATTAATTCTATGTGTAAGCTTTGCTTTCATTGAATATGAAAAAACAAACTTATCTGAAATTCGTCGTAAATCTTTATATGTTCCAACACTATCGCATCCTAGGTGAGCCGGCTCGCTCGTCAAATGATTCCTTCAACGCAAGATATAATAAAGGACATCATAAATCAAGTAACACTTTTTTAATCATATTCTCCAACAATATTAGTTATTCATAGTATAATCAAAAGCTGATTTCTACAGATGAAAGGACTCACATACATCCTTACAGGAGCAATAACTAATCAACATCTAATTGCAAGTGAAATCGATATTTACCAGAAAATCATAGCGAGCAAAAGCAAGGAAATGGAAGCCGACTATAAAGGGACAGCAAATTAATGGATTTAAAAGCTTGTAATTTCGTAATCTCACGCTTTATTTTTATTTTATGGGTGACTTTATTCCTGGCTAATCTTTATTATTTTGTTTTAATGATACCTTACCGAAATTAAACTCATGGTACGTTAATTCACTGCTTTTTGTTTCAAGTTATTTAATGATTGATTAATGTTCTAAGTTAATGAAGTCGTTTATCTGGATTGCAACCTATTTCTGGTTAAAAAGTGCAGAAGAATGTCATATTCACATGAAGGAAGAGCCCAAATGTACAGTAAGGAAAACAAACCGAAAGTGTGACTTTTTTTTTGTTCGCGACTTGAACTTGTTTTTAGCACAAATGTTACTATAATAGACCCTTACGTACATGCTAATTTGTCAGCAATTTTTTATTTTGTACGCGCGAACAAATAACGATGTACGCTTTTGTTGTTGTTAAATTTGTTCATGCAAGACCGCTGGTGATTAGTAGTACGCGTCCCTAAAGAGCTCCTCGAAAAAAATCATTCACGGACGATATCTTTCCATATTAATTTGCATGCACAATCAAAAATTTTCCACATGCACAGCAAAGAACAAAGGATGAGGATTTTGCTAGAAGTGCTAATAACGCTACTTGCAAGAAATTATTTTTTTCATAATATATAATATTTATTATGATATTGTATTCAAGCACAAAAACTAGTGCACTGCAGTTGATGAAGCTGTAATAGTGAGTCACAAAGATGCAAGAAGTGTTGAATGCATGTGATGGCGGTGCGGTATTCGGCCCACGTATTGATTAGGTACAACAGGTGGTCATTAATGTCTTATATGACATCATTGAGATCCATTTATTTCTATACATTGCTAGTATGAAATTTAACGCGCTGATCGCCCAAACTGCAAAACGGGTAGGCTCTTACAGAACTGCCGAAGCATTGTCAAATTGAAAAAAATAAAGGGTATAACATTTCTGATTCTGAAAACTTTTATTTCTTTGTGGCATCAGTACAAACACATTTAAAAATGTGCATCGCCTGATATTTTCATTATTTTAAAGCTGTATATTTGTATATAAATAAGATTACAATACAATATTTTGTTGGAGTTTCGTATTTACATTTGATAATAAAGACCGGGTAACCGGTTTCAGCTTTAGAATGAATCTGTACCTCGAGGTTAAGTAATCATTAAAGATCGCAAGAAAGATACTGGTCCGCGATTTAAATTAGGGAACTATAATTGCTACGACAAAAACAACAGTATTACAAAAAGTACCCGTCCTGAAGATCAAGATCAAAAGGCTCTGTCAGAATACTTTGTAATAAAACTAAAACACAAACAAACGTAAAAGGTTGAGCTACCTACTTAGAAGTATTGAATGCATAATACATATCACAAAATACGTGGTAAGAAATTCACCGACTTGATTTACAAAAAAAAAAAATGAAAAAGAGCTGATGGATTTGAAAAAGAAGGGCATGTTCCGGCTTGACATCAACGAAAACCGAAAGCTCTGGAAATTATAGTAGAACGCTTTGAGATGGAATGAGTGAATATACAATAATTTGAAGTACAAAATATATTCTTCGATTAGAATATAAAATAATCGTTGATGAAATCCTAACAATGCGTACATATAAAGAACTAATTGTATCCGAACGTTTTGAGCTCTGTAAACACAAAGAAAAAACATCAAACATTAATCCTGGTTCAGTACTATGAGTTTTATGATTTCATATTTGCAATCAAGTAGAACTGTACCAGTATAATAATCATCTTTCTTAAGCAGTCTTTTGAGAAGTTCTGTGTCGGCAATTTCATCGTTATCAAGCTGCCCTCCAAGATACTGCGGAAGGAGGTCTGTATTCACAAATTTTTGTAAAGATGATATATCGTTCGCATGCAAGTTAATCTGTGTATAAAAAATGAGAACATTGCGTCATTTTCATTATCAGGATGTTAAGCAAACATAAAATTTCAATTGGCTATAGACATGACAGGTTATCGTACCCTCTTTCTTATCTTCTCCTTCAAAAAAGGTTTGATCACAGAGTAAACCATATTGAAAATGCTAGGATGGTGGATGATGTGAATTTCCTTAAATCTAGCTGGATACGAATCCTATAACAAAACGAATCAGGTTAGGTAGTGCGTTCCACTAATGATACCATTGTTTTTTATGAGCTAACCTGGAGTAAATTTGCGATCGCTTGCAAGCGACGAGGTCCAATCTGTCTAGCATGAGAAAATCCAAATCCTTTGAAGTCCGCAATTAAAACGACCCCATTATATTGTGTGTCCAGTGTCGCCAAAGCCTCGTCCAACATTAAAAATATGCCGCAGAGTACATGATCGAATGAGTATTTACTTGCATCCCATTGAGCTATTTAATAAAAGATGAAGAACAAATTAGACCTGAAAACTTGCAGACATGTATACTTTTTGTTATTGTGGATCATATCAAATCAAGATATTCTTACAAGCTCGAAGAAGTAGTATATGTCGCCCTTTCGTATCTCTTCTTTTGAGAAAGGTTACCGCTTCGGTATTGTAAAAAGTGACATGCGTTGTGGGTCGCATCAGCTCAATCATATCGTTCACACTGGCACGAAGCAGGAAAAACTTTTTCACCATTTTCGTAGCTCGTTCCACATTGTACTTCCGCGCACGCAAAAAGCGGATGAGAAAGTCGTTGTCGTTGGGATAGGTTAATGTTTGATCCTCTGCAGAAAACCAATATCGACATTAATTTTCCATTCAAAAACCTCAATAAAATCTGCTTTTGCAAATTTTACCTTTTAAGGCATCCTTTAACTCTTGGAGGTACTGCGGAATCAATTCTTCTTTCTCGCCAATTTCCAGTTTAGCCTTGACCCGCAAACGTTCCAGCTCGATGTCTCCCACTTGCTCAATCATTTTGGTAATTTGTTGAGGCATTTCGAACTTTTTAAGGACTGAGAAGTATATTGTCCTATGGTCTTTGGTATTAAGTAGTTGTCTACACAAAACACAATGGAACACAAAATATATATGTTAAACTAACAGCACAAGTAGAGAGTAAGATCATCCAGCAAAGGCTTTAGCACTGCTCTGTAGCTAGCATAACCAATTCTACCAAAAAGGCTAAGAAGTGATTAAGAACAGAGAGCTATGTACCAGATCAGTAAATAAAATTAACTATTGATCTCCACTGTGCGCGCCTTCACCTTGCACTGCCGAAACTTTTATACTTCAGCCTTGTATTTATGTCCTTATCGCAAGAAATCATGTAACTGAATGACGGTTGGTAGTGGTAATTTGCAAAAAAGCATCGACGAGGCTGCAAAACAACGACGATTTCTTTTCTACTCATGCAAAAGACAAAAATATTTTCACAGAAAATAAATAATATCTTTCGCGTGCATGCAAAAAAATAAGTTTTACTGTCTGAGAAATGCCGTCATCAAACAACTTTTTCAAGAGGTCAGAATGGAACTCAATCTGGTTGTTCAATTACGTACGTGTGTAATCAAGAAATATAAAATCTAACCTAGGTATTAACATTAACTTAACATGAAAAGATATATGTATGTTGTGATGTTTTCATGATAAGTGCAAATGCTCAGAATTAACTGGGTTGTGTTCATGATCAGTGACAAGAATGTATTCGTACCTAAATGCTTAAACTGGAAATGACCTAAATCTCATGGACGATGTGCAGTTATCAGCCACGGGTGAAAAATGAACTTTACCCTAAAGAACGAAAAAAGTATTTAAAAAAATACTTCCGATGGAGCATTACATTTAGATTCCAAATTCCAACTTATAATTATGTCCTGAAATTGAAACCGGAAATTTTTTCATGTTCATTCTTGATGTAATTTTGCTCCGATTCAATCGTAATGTATGCAGAGATATGTTAGATAGATAGAATGTATGTACACGAGGGTCAAAGGTTAAATGTGTAGAATATACTAAAGTATATAAAATGTAGGGAATCTCTTGTTGATGAACTCCTGATCTTCAAACTTTTTGGCAATGACTTGCCTTGACCAAAATATCTGCGTTAAGTGCGATCGCTTTCAGTTTAAATGTTAATGTTCACGGCCTTACATGTTAAGCCATTTCCTTTACCTACCTTAACTTCAAGTTTGGTTAAGACCGTTTTACTTTTAGTTATCTATTGGAAAGAAAGGAATGAATTCTGCGTGCACCTAAAACTGGATCATTATGATTATGGTCTTACTAATTAATCATTTTTTAAAGATAACCAAAGTTCACCGCGAAACCACCCGAAGCGTATTCCATTACGTAACTGAATGAAAGTCGTCTGCCCTGACAAAAATGGACATACCTAAAAGTATTGAGCGGAAATTGATAAATAACCATTACACGTGTGTAGAATGAACTTTGCCTAAAAGGAACCGGCTCATTCAGTTTAGTTACGCATGTATGACGCATGTAGGCTAAGAATATACTACAATGCAATGGTACACAAGAAAAATAGGTAGAGGAATCAACACAAGAATTGCATGTAGTGGTCAGCATGAATATTGAAAATTTGGCCAGCTAACTGGCGATATTCTGGGGAAACCCTTAGCAGCAACATGCGGTAACACTAACTAGGCGCTGAACGAAGTACGCAATATCTTTCTGTCACTAGAACCTGTCCGACTTGCGAGCTTGGAGTTGCCAAAGATAATATGTTCGCAACTTGATACACGATGAAGGTAAAATTGTGTAAATTACAGCATGTACTGGTCAGACACTATAGAATTTATCTGGGCGTACATGGGTTTGTGCAAGTTTATCGAGAAGCTCCTTAGATGATATCAGTAACTGCACGAGCCGCCCTTAGAATACACCTAAATAGTAATGTGCTCCAGACTCCAAATTTAGAGTTAGTCCTTGAGAAACCATAAAAAATCGGTTCTAAGCCTTGAAATTTCTGCTCGTTAGGTCTGATTTCCATGTACCAGATGGCAATACGAGTTTCTGATTATTTTGATGTACTGATTATCACAACCTGCAATCGGAATTTGCAGCTTAATCAAATTTCATGCACGCAAAATAATGTCTATTTATTATGATTTTGTGTGATAAAACATTATCTGCAAAATTTGAACCATAATTTTTGGTTTAAAGAAGACGAGAGGAGAGCGACGTACACAAATCTCTTTGAAAATAGTACCCCACAGCTTACTTGTATCTAAAACGACATGAACTTTCTTGCTTGCAAAATGTAGCATTTAAAAATTGATACTCGATGTAATCGTCGTACGTAGTGGCAGGATTTTCATGCAAATACAACAGTGAAAACCGTATAGTACATCGACATGCGAGAAATTCGTATCGATATTACTAATTAACGGAAGTGGTAGTAATATCAATTAGAATAGATTAAAGGCAATTCAAAAACAACATAATAAAATGAAAGAAGCATTTGAACTGCTGTATTCTATGATCAATTCCGTGGCGTGTTCGAACGCATCATTTTTTCACATGAAGAGCCACGGCGGAAATGACTGCTTCGAAGCGAGCATTTATTATTAATTATGCAAATAATTCCAATTTGTAAATCTTTTCAGAATTTCACATAAACAGATTCCGCAAGTTGCCTAAAACTGAGGTGCTCAGTCCGTCCTTCAAACGAATCTTTTGCAGATAGCACCTACCGTATACGTATGTTTTTATGCGTACACGTGTAAACACTGTTTTTGTTGTTAAAACGTAAAAACGTTTTTGTTTTGCCGAGTCTATACTGATACCAATGAGATAACTACGCAAACCAGAGTCCAGAGTTCAACTTGAATGTATATAGTAAAAAATTACGTCTCAGGGACTACAACGAGGAATCCAGCTAGAGTTCGTGGAATCAGCCCATTCATCCTCATACACATGTGTCCTTAAGTGAAAAGAACATGATACAAATACGAACGGTAATACTTAACTAAACATGTTATTTTACATACATAATCACAAAAATAAACTTGTCTGGTAACATTTTACTTCACGAGTCCACTGGCGCAGTAATGAAAAAGTCAAGTTCAGCTATTGAATAAAACATGCGCATACAGGGTTCATGTTCACGCATATTGCCAAATTTCCATTGCCAAAATGTTACATCGAACCCAACAAGTAGTCTTTTTCAACGTCATCCTATTTTATGGACAATGCCATCAGAATTCACGTAATCACAGCTTCATAGCCAAATGGAAACCCGAAACAAAGAACCACAAAGCTTCTTCCTTGAGGAACCTTACCTACTCACCTGTGTCATGTGTAGCGTTATGTGATCTTTTGTTGTAAACAGATCGTTATTGAATCACACGACAAGTCATTCCAATGTCTGATTAGGATTGTTTTTTACTCAAAGTTTTGCTCTTCTGGTGCAGGAACAGATAAAAACCTATGCTATGACATTATATGTACTATGCACTACAAACTTAAAAGCTTAAGGATATCGAGATTGATGACATTAGTTAAGGTTATATCAACAAAAATCATTGGACTTTAGTTTGCTTTGTGCCAGTACACCTGTCCCTTTCGATTTATCTGTCCAATGTTTATCACATTCCAACATTAATTGCAGAAATCCGTATTGTGTACGAGTGTGAAATACAAAACCTACACTCAAATGTGATGTAACTTGGAAATAACTTGAGCTTGCCCAGTTTAATAGTTGTTCGCCTGAAAAAAAATTGTGTTCATCTTCCTTGATGTGACATTGCAACCAAAAGGATTGGTGGGATTGAGATTATCACAACACAGTTCAGTATATCCTAAGTTTTATTACATTGGTCGATAGAGTCCTGCCATGTAATAGCAATCAAATTACAATCACAATCAGCTAAGATTGCCTGTTGTTAATGATAACCCCAAATAATGTTCCTCATCGCTGGACATATTTTACTATATGCTGGGAGAACAGAACTTTGGCAGGCAACCACAAGGTGTCATTTTTTGGTTGTGGCCATTTTTCCTAATAGAAAACGACTTTGCACAATATTGTGCGTGCGGATAGAATTTGATGTCCCTTATAAATAGAGAATCTAACCTTAGAATTAATTTTTGAGGTTGTTCGTTTATAATTGTCAGATTGTCAAATGACTATTTAAATGATTGTTTTATGAAAGATTACCAACGGTAGGAGCCTTCCTGTTAGAGATAAGATTTTTTTGGCTATGTTAAGTCACAGGAACAATGCAAGAAGGTAGCTCACATTAAGTCAAAACTGCAACTGAACAGGACCGTTATATTAGCTGGCAATCTAAGGTTTCTGTTATGCAACTTAATGTCATTTCAAGGCTGAATATAAGGAAACAGCTTTAGAAACTATTGTGGAGTACGGTCAAAGTATTCCAATAAATGCAGTTTCTTGCAGAACTGAAGAAAAACTATTTTCCCAGATCTTCTCGCGTTTTAACTAACAATTGTTTTTAAAAAAACGATGCATTGTTCACACCTTGACTGACGCAAACTAAAAGTTCGTATTTAATTTTTCCGTGAGAAATACAAACTGCGGGCGACGCTGAGTTCGGTAACTGATTGAATCATTTTCTCACATGAAATCCTCTCTGGTACAATTATAACACACTATAAATACGAAAAATAATTTTTTATTTAATAATACGAAAGTTCCACTTGGTTTTACTGATCTTCAACATGAAATGTCAAACGAAGGTGGGTGTCACTTAATCAAAAGCATTGAGACATTGACAATGACAATGTGAATTCTAATTGATAGCCGAATTAAATGCACATATGCATCCTTTCGCAACAAACTTGCGAGCTTGGTCAACACACGTGTGTTTTGCTAGAAGCAAGCAGGCTGGCAAAATTTACATTCCTTTCTAAATTGCAAAACGCCAATTTCAATGTTAACTACATCTTCTCTCGCGATCCCCAAATAAAGATGACAATGACCACGACTGTACTATATAAGATTTAAACCAATGCAATGCTTCAATTCTAACCTTTGAAGGTCCAATTGAATTCAATTCAGGCAACAAAGATTTTTCTGATGAGCTTTACTCTTCACAGGTAAATAGCGTAACAAGAAATTTTTATATGCAAAGATAAATAATTAATATGAAGTTAACTTGTGTTTAAGTTTACCTGGTTAAGCGTAATATATCCTAGCGCATACTGAATCTGTTGTCGCTGCACTGGAAAATTACTTCAGCTTTTTGTGACACAAACAAAGAACTAACCCAGAGCGCCACAAGATGCAAACTGACTGAGTGATTATATTTTTGTTTTGAAACCACTTTTTTGTGCAGCACAAAGAACAGGATAGTTTGGCGATATGGGATACAGCTGGCAAACGATACAAAAGCCTACACCCATTCAACTAGCGACCAAATTATTTTTTGTTCATACTTTGACCGTCTTGTACGTGTCTTGCCTTTTATTAAATTACTTCTATTTAAAAAAAAAGTATTTTATGAGCTAGCGAACAAACTGTACATTTGTAGTAGCATTCGCAGTGACTTCAAAAAAGCACGAGTGGTATGGACATATTACGCCACTCTTCTTCAAAAAACAAAAAAAAGGAGACGAGTAATACATGCGTAAATACTTTTCATTTGTAACGTGCATCCCGATTCCCGAATTCAGGCCGATGCTATGTGATGTGATGACTAGCAGAAAACAAAGTTTTAAACGGATAACGGAAATTTTGACACATGTGCATGAATGTGAGAGGAGGAAAGGAAGCCCACTAATAGTTTTTTTGTAGTCGCTACAAAGTGCTTATGAACGGAAGGGCTTAGCAGGTGTAATACTTATGAGCCGCATAATTGGAAGATTCCCACTTTTCTGGGCGGATGGTGAGCATGAGTGACGAGTCATTTAGTCCATCAAGACGATATGAAGTCATTAAATCATAAATGGTGGTGTTAGTTTTATATATTAAAGCTAAAGTTTGTATAGTATGTTTTCTGAAACAATGTATCAATCAAAAGACGGACGTCCAGAATTATAATTCTCAACGCCCAGGTTAATGAAAGAAGATCATTTGTTTCATAGTCATGTTCCAAAGTAGTATTTAGTGGTTGCTCATAACTGTTGTATTCGTTGATTTTAGAGAGATACATTTTAAAGAGATAATTCATATCGGTTGCCCTACCTCGCAGTGGTTTCGAGCACCATTTTGAAAGATCCTGAGTTTAGTACGGTAATTAACATAACGGCTCCGTGGTAATTTTAACCAATAGATACGAGATGCTCAGCCGAAATTGGCCCATATTCCTCATCAATCTGAGCTTTTGTCGCAAACAGACACAGGTCTAGATAAGCTGAAGCTATAACCATTTTATTTCTTTGTTAAGATCGGAAAATTTTTTGTTTACGAAAATTCTGTGTTCAGTTCTATCTCTATATATTTGAATCGGTATGATAGGTCACATATTTGTGTGCAAAACAAGAATTCTTTTGCACGACTTCCGAAAATCCAGTTCACTGCACAGTAAGCATGTGCTCAATGTCTTCTGCATCTGCCAAAGTTGCAAAAATAATGGGATACTTATGCAATAATAAAATAAGTAGTAATAAATCTGATTGCCACGTAAATCGCAATATGATTACGCGTACCTTGATGGATATGCAACCTGACTATATCACCTAACGTCTTCACACCTAATATAAATAATTTATGCGTATCGTGAACTTAATTTTTTCGTTTTTATTTTAGCCATCATAAATAATCTGCCCAATCCAGTTAGCAACTCAACACGTAGTTCCCACCGCAGTTTCCGGTTAGACTTGTGAAATTTTATGAGGTATATACCAGTTCTTGAAACTTGTATTATGCAAAACTGTTCATGATGAAGGTGAAGATTAGCGATAAATTTAGGAATTCACACCAATATCCTACAAAATCTTATCACGCTTACCACCTCTGATTATTTTTGCTTGCTCACCAACGGGTTTTTTTTTGGAGGAACCTTAATCGCCGCTGCTTCCTGAACACCGGTTTAAAGGTAACACGAACGGTTCTCAATGAACGGCCTCGCCCACTATCAAGTACGGATACTCCAGGAACAAATCATGACAGCTTCCTCGATGACGATTTAAAAAATTCAAAACCAAACACAAAGAGAGGATGCCTGGCTATTTGAAGCCAACTGAATGAATGTTGACAAATCTCACTTCAAATGATCAAAACTGTCCTCACGCAAAAGTCACTCAAAAATATCTCATCAGTGCAAAATGTATTGATTATGAGCAGTCCCAACTTTAGACAACTAAAAAATCCTTTAGATCTATCACTAAGAATTTTTTGTCCAACTTGATTTGGGTTGTCTGCACAGCAGAAACAGTTGAGGATTTGCTATGTCAAACAGAAGCAATATCTCAGTGACCCCTCCGTCTCGCTCTGATCGCAGTTTTCTTGCAAATGATTTGTACTTGCTGACCGTTGTTGCGAGCAGCCACTAAAACTCAACGTTTATTCTGTAAGCAACAAAGGATTTTGCGTATTTTATATATTAGAAATGCCAAATGGTTTAGATGTAGTTAGCTGTGCAATTCTTACTTTAAGTACGTCTACATGGACAAAAACCTTAACACGGACATACTTCCATTCCTATCAACAACGTAAAAAAATCAGGCAGACCACGAAGAGCACTCATACTTCTAATAATATGTTATTCACAACTTCCATTAGTGCTTCGTGTGCGGAAGAGCTGTATATGAGAATCGTCTTGATGGATACTTTTTTTGCTAACAGCAAAAACAGCAAACCTGAACAAAAACAATACATACATTCTATAAAGTGTCTTCACGCAGCGTTATTTCTTATTTCCCACATGTCAAAAAAGATGAAATGGATATGGACTGAAGATAGGTATGTAGTTTGAATTAGACAGCTTGTAGCCTATAACCAAGCTTTTTAATTGTTTGTCTTTTTTATTTCGAATTTGCGTGCGAGATGAAGGATTCTGTTTTTTACGAAAAATAGTGTCATATTTTTTGAACGCAAAGACAATAGGTTGCAAACCAAACAAGAGCATAAATTTTCTACCATGTAGTTCCAGTACACACACATGAAAACATGTTATGCGTAAACGCATTCACCTTACTATACTGTGATTGATGCAGATGACAATTTTAAAGCGCACAATGGAGATAGATACGAAGCACGTCGAAAATTTAATATTGTTCTTGAAGGAAGACGGTTCCCTATGTGCAAATGTTCGGAAGGTAAAGGTCCTTTTCCTCCACCGATCGGTATCACCGCTGTTTCATTGTCGGTTGCAAATGTTGGCATTAATTTCTTCCTCAAACATTTTCAATCTTAATTGTTATCATGTCAAAATCCTTTCAATTCAATGCCATCAGTGAAGACATTCACAAGGCAAGGACATGAACAATTGGTTTTGATTCGATCACTATAAAGAACGGGAAACGGAAGAAATTTTGTTTCAATTGATCAAATTTCTTGTGTTCTTGACGCATGAGCCATGTGAAGAGGATCGCCTATAGACAAATACCAACAGAGTTAATACAAAAATAGGGAAGCTAGTGACGTTGTATTTTTTTGAAAATTTTTATTAAATTAAATTTGAACTGGGTATTAAATCCTTTTTCTATTACGTCAAAGTGTGAGACAATCCAACATTTTCAGCAAACAAGCATTCAAAGAATCTTGTTTAATGTTCTAAAATTGCGCGAACACGAAAAGACTTTTTTATACGCGCTTATCATGAACACGCCATTTTTTATCAATAGTAGTTCAAAGACAGCTTTCGTTTAGGAACTCTATTTTAATACCATGCATAAAACTTCCTCACGAAAGTGTAGGCATTTAAAACAACAAATATAGTGTCGGGTACTAGCAAATTTATTAAATATACTTAGGCATGAGAAGAATTAATATCTAGGCATGAGAAGAAACTGACAAACGATTCCGATTTGGACGGACTTGCTTGTTTGTTTAATTCAAGCAGTAAAACTGCTTATGAAATGGAATTCCAAGACGGGAAACAAATTCTTCCCTACTAAATTAACTATCCCAGATATATTTTTGTATGTTCAAATGAAACCCGGCAGTCGTTTACGCGATTCGCAAATCCCCTTTGTTGCTCAAAGGACAGAATGTGCATCTAGTATAAAAAACAGGCCTGAGTTTTTTTAACGCTGACCAGGTTGCAACAAGTTTACTGGGCTAGTAAAATATTTGTATAATTTCCCTATTGAAGCACAATATCAAGTATGTATGCAACATTTTTTAAATGAATTACCCAGATGAGATATAGAATTAGAATATCGTGGACGATGAATTAAAGCAGTTTTTCCCATGGTTTAGGTGAATGATAAAAAACCAACAGAATTTGGATAACAAGAAAGAGCCTACCCCACTGTCTTGCACAATGTACCTATGCAAGAGCTTGTTTGAATGTGCACTATAATTACATACGCTATTATCATTTATTAGTTTTTCCAGAAAATGTGCCGGAATTGATGGAAACAAGTAAGATACGTTTTGTAACGTATGATCTCTACCGCTGATTACATGCTTATGATTTGCTATCTATTCATGGCAGCAACGAAACAAAAAACTCCTGGAAAACCCGAAACAGTTTTTAAAGTGAAGTATGTTGTGTCTGTGTGTACCTTAACCCCTTAAAATTTTCGTTGCGCAATAGATTAGCGCAAACGGTTCCGTTTCATTTCTTTAAGCTTGTTACGCATAAATATAAATACTCTTTGTCATATATTTTCGCATTAACTGGACGATTTGTCAGAACCACATGGTATTTCCCAGTATTTCCTAAATAGAACTGCAATGCAATGGAAATTAAGTTGCTTCAAATGAAAATGAGATGGGTTTTTATGTTTATTGAAATCATACCACATTCTAACACATTTCTGCCTGTTTTGCCAGCTGTAGGGTTAAGAATGAAACATGTGTGCTGCATGAGTCTTATAACATAATCGTCATTAAGTTAAACCTATACGTTATATTTACTAACAACTTCCGGATTAAAGTATGATCTACTATAAATTAGCTATTTTCACCAGAATACTTAGTCCATTTGGTGGGACATTGAAGATTTATGGGTAACTCAATATATGCATATGTGATGGAAAAATGTATATTTCAAGGCTTCGATACGCACAGCAAAGTTATTAATTAGTAACTTGAACATTTAATTGTTTAATGAGTATTACTGTCTAATCATGTGGAAATTAATAAGATACGACCGGAAGTTATGATGGATATAGGATTGATTTCCAGAACTTCACGATAAATGGTTTACCGGTACAATACTTTGTATGCATAAAATTTTACTGTTTAAATAATGCATAAATTATGTACGTGTAAATTTTGCTTGAACGATCCGTATTATAGGAAATAAGTAAGAAGAAATCCTCCAGAAATCAAACGGCACCAGTCGCCGCTGCCGGAAGCTTATGTTGAATAATTTTCATGAAGTGCCGACCGACAGGGATATGTAATGACTTTCGCAGGTCAATTGAAATGCAAATTTTAAAAACAACTCAATAATACAATTCTTTACTGAATTTTTCCCCAAATATACCATACTCGGCCCGTAACGTATGACGACCGTTCCCTGACGTTAAAAAACGTTACAAGTAGGAGTTCTCGTTAAATGAACTTATGATGTATGAATAATGATGAGTTGGGCTTGACCTTAAGTCAGACATAATTATGCACTTTTGAATTGAACTAATATTGCATGACTATGAATTCCGAGTCAATCCTGTAATTGTGAATCAGGCTAAAATGTTCATCGAAATAGTTTCCGGCTACAGAAAATTAGAATATTCCCCATAACTTCCTTACAGCGAGTAACTCGAGCACGTAGTCAGTAGTGTTACCCAGTGAGAGAAACTTGGGTACCATGAATCAAGCCATTGGAGGTGTGAGCCTATCATAAAAATCTCGATTAGGAACAAAATCATTTCTAGTGTTCACATGAAATCGTACATCATAAAAACAACTTGTAAGTTTTATAGCGACGAATTCCACACTTTCAGATTGCAACAAACTCAAGGTCATGTGTAAACGATACTTCTTACGCGAATTGGAATGCTCCGATTAGTTTAATTGTCAATTGCCTAAAAACAAAATGCAATTTTGCTACAATGCGAAAATCATTCATGCAACTTTTCGTTTGATTTAAAAAAAATGCTCAGTCCAGAAGTAATCAATAGTGCGGAATCAGTCCTGATTAACTTCTAGGCACACGGTCATTAGTGTCATTATGTGTTGCTTTATGCAACGACTGCACAATGTAACGTCTGGGATGTACATTGATCATTCAATTTGGATTCTTTCAACTTTACATAAGTTTTTGTAATTAGGAGGCACAATGAATTCCGAAGTTTGGATACTTGGATAATTCATTTTCAAGCGTATACAATGACACAATCAAGTAACTTCACGTATGAATTTCTTATTGTAACAACATCGTTCCCAGACTTGAGGTTCCAAGATGTATTTCAATATCTACGTTGTACATCAAAACTAGGTAAAATGATTTCCACGTACAACCTATCAAAAAAATATGCCTACTTCCAAGTTGATCCTGCTGATGCCATTAATTCAGACAGGAAACATAATTTTTGTCTGGTGAACGTTCCCTAGACCTGGTAGTCAAGGTTGGAGGAGAAATTCGATCAAACGATTTGAAAACTTGGTTTGCTCTGAGTTTCGAAGCGACATGTGAAGGGTCATCATGTTCATACTTACTCAGTTACTTAGTTCAGCTTGCATTAATAAAGACATTTCGAGGATTTATTAAAAATTCTCTATGTGTGTGCTACCGGCATATTAGTATCGAGTTCTAACAATTACCAGTCATGCTACCGATACATTGTTGTGTGTTCTTGTAACATATTTTGAGGTGAACTTGGCGAATGGCGACCCAAAATTCACACTGTTCTTCGTGATGCTGTAGTTTAAAATCATAGTAATTACGATTTGAATTTTTATATTTTTGGTGATGAGTTTAGCACGCAATAAAATGAAGGTGCTATGCGTGATATAAGTGGTACTTAAAGCTTCTTTAAACCTTAAATCAAGATTAGCATTGACTATATAGCTGCATATTATAGTCCCAGGATGTATAATAGAAACCTAACAAGATTATCTATACAATAATCGTAGTCAAGACATGTTTATATTTAGGTCACACCTGTCCAGCAGTCGTATGCCTTAAGAAAATCGAAAATTCATCGAAAAAGCAAAATACATGTAATTAATACATTTTAGTACTAAAACATGAAGAATTCGATTTGATTCAATTATCGTTTATCGCTTTTGCACACGCAAATGGCCTATGATAAAAATGGCTCCACAACAATACGAAACATGACAACATGAGGCGACGATCGCCACTCACGCGTCAAAGTCAGAGTCATCTTCTATCTTTGTATCGATCGGCCAGTACTACAAAGCATTGTGGGAACCTTTATATTTAAAAACGATTGTTATGCAATTATGAGAGAACTAATGAGTAGCTTGACAAATACATATGTGTTTCCTCAGGTATTTTGTTGTCATACCTTATCGTCAACGATTTAGGAAAAGCATCTAGAAATAGTATCGCCTGTCATATCATCAATGCTAGAAACATGAAATGATCGAGTTGACATTGGACCTAGGATGCGGTTGAACTTCATTCCAACCCTGACTATTCTTCCACGGTGCAATACCTTTCGCAAGTAATGCCGAACAAATAGTTTCATTTGTTCACATGATGCCTGTGAAGAGCAATCAATCATGCATCAACTATTTTTATGATGGACGGATGAAACAAATTGAAACCCAAACGATATCAAATTACTGGGGACTGGTCATAGGTAAATATGTGGTGACAGTTTCAAAGGACCTGGATCATATCAATATCAATTACAAAATACACAACATGAGAAATTCAGCGACAAATTTTGTCACTGAGGTCAACGGAGCGATGATAAGAAGTAACTAAATGATGGGAACTCAGTTTTTCGAATAAAAAGATAAGGTAATGTTGAACTATTGAGGCAAGCGAAGCTATGTAGCATGTAAAGATATACGGCACGTGACAATCAAAAATATTTATAATGAATCTCATGAAGAATTTGCATTTAATTATTAATTTTGCGACAGTGGAAACTCACAAGTAAGGTGTAGGAGCGGGTTATTTAAAAGTGAATTTTGACAGAAGTTTTCAAATACGATGAACGCAATCGTACTTTCCATCTCCCAATCGGAACCATCATCAAATACACAATTTTATTGGTCAAATTGAGATTAATGTGTTTACTGTCAATTTTGGAATGGCCGATGAGTATCACAGTAAGCAAATTTGTATTTAGCTACTAAAAAACAGCACTTTGCTTGTTACGAGTTTAAATTGATTAAGTAGATGCTAGCAAACAGTTTGGTTTCATATGGCATAGCATCTAGTTGCCGGTCTAGATGGCGCCACTTAGAAAACAATTAACGCCATCGTATTCACCGTACACGGAACGAAAAAATTTTATATCCATTTCTACTCGTTAGCGAGCAACCCGCTAGAACACCCTACTTTTTCCATTAAACATTTTAATTATATGCAGTTACGGAAGTATGATTCGTATGCTATCCATGTTGCGTTAGGATTATGATGAACCTTTAGACAAAGAAAGTTTTTTGGCACAGACAGAGCTGAGGAAGAGAGTGACTACGAGAAATAGGAAAATGAAGTATGTATTGCGTGCAAGGGAGGACAAATGAAATTAGGATTTAAAAGATTCTACTTCTCTACAGAAAACGAAAAAAGCGTTCTATTCTACTGATCCTGCGAACTTACCCGCCACAGTCTTTGTAGTTTTCAGTTTTCGGGTTGCACTCGAAAGCTGCAAACTCTAACCCATCTATAACCGCAACAATTGAGTTCAACTCTATTTTATCAAACAGCTACTGCTACTATCTTCAAGGGTTTCAGGACAATCTACTCTGTGGACAGCTACGGCTTACAAACTCCTAACTGCTCAGGATACATGCAGATTTCAGGTACTAGCTGAGGACGAGGAAATAAGGTTAAAGCTGGAGTCTTCGGTAGGGTGATTTCTAGGCCTGACAACCTGCGAGTTGTGCAATGCAGGTCGTCGTCTGGATATACTATCTGCTTTATTCATTGAAAATTCTTCTGATTCCTTTTTTGAAGTGGATTTTCTCTGTTATTCCTTGCTTTTATATATTTCTTGAGAAGGGACTCGTATCTGGCTTCATTTATATTGGTGATCAAAAGAGAATCGACTAGGGAAGCAATCCCTAGCTCTTTTTGATTAAGATAAGGCACTAGGAAATAAAGATCCTAGCTTTTAGGTCAACCAATCTAATTTACGACCATATGCCTTGTCATTACTAGGAACTTGGACCCTAGCTTTTTTTTATTGCGATGTCGTCGACATCCGCAAAAGGACCTTATGCCTTCTGAGGCACTAGGAAATCAAATCCTAGCTTTTTAGGCCCTAAGACAGTAGTTGGCATCTGTCTTAAATTCCATTCATTTAGGTCGAGACTTGCTTCATTCTCATCAGCAGCAAAACCTTGACTTGAAGAGCAGACTGACATCGTTACAGATTGACCTGAGGAAATATCACCGACTGCGGTGTACTCGGTAACCCAGCACACGTGAAGTAGGAAGAGCTGATGATCTATAAGAGTCAATTGAGAGAGTTATATAGATTTATATAAAAAACTGGATTTGGAGTAAAACGCAGCCGCTATTGAATGGAAGCATAAATGTATGGCGCTTGAAACCTAAAAAAAATAATTACTTGCTAACTCCGCGCGGTACGCTTCATCGTTACAACCAAAACAAAGACTTCATAAAGAATAGAATACATTACATAAAACCTGGAGTACCATTGTTGATTTTTAGAAAATCTGTAAACAATTTAAAACATTGACAAAAAAATTTGAAATTTTTTATCTACAAAGTTATCTTGTGAACGAATTCGCATTGCCATTTGTATACTACAAACGCAAGAGCAAATTGTTGATCATTTATTTATTTGAAGACATTTTACATTTACTTGGACCAAAGAATGTACTTTTTAAATATTTAAAACTCCTAAAACAAAAAAAAAGAAAAAAAAAAACGTTAACGGGAAACTGGGTAGAACAAATCAAAGAAACATTGAGTGACCACGAATGATTTAAGTTTCATAATCACTCAATTTAAAATGGAATCAGACTTGAGTTTATGAGTAACTAACTGGTTTTTGTTACTCTGCAGGTTTAGCCCCCGGGTTCCGTAATCCCTTGTAATATAACTAAGTTAAATCTCTAATATTTATCACTACTCTCGGGTAATTAGGGGAGACAGCTTAAGCTCTGGCTGTTTCCCATAATCAAGTCCGCGTACTTGCTTGCAGCGCATTACTCTATGTGATGCTTAAATATGTGTCACATATTGATTAGACATGTCAATCCTTTTGAAAATCTTAACAATATTAAGACGCACTATGTTTTCTGGGCCTTTAAGCACTTAAAAGGTCAACATCAATTCTATCTGGTCTTTTTCTTGATCGCCTATCAAGTCACTATGTAAAGCTACTATTAAAAACACCATATTGAATTTTAAATTCGAAACTTAGTAAACATAAACCTCGGTTAACAATATTCGGTTAAGACATTTATAATTTTTAACAATATGCATATCCGTACGCATACGTAAAAATTTGTCCTAATGGTTCAATCTGAATCACCTATTTTGCTGGATAGCTTCTTCTAAATGTACGCTATAAAGACCATTTTCTTATTATACCTATTTCTTACAAGTATTTGAATCTAATATACAAAATCAAATACAGCAATGAATCTTAAATGAATTTCTTTTTCTTATAAATATACAGCTTATAAAATGATCGTCATTTTACTGCTTAGTTTTACGTGTTTTAAGTTTGCAGCAGAAATATATGCTAACTCAGAGCAAGTTGCGCGCAACTACTGACTGCAGTGTACTCAAACCATAGAAAAATACTCTAAATTCTTTGGATGCTTTCTTTTCTATTATAACAAGTAAAATTGCTAGATTAATATCAGATTTCGAAATTAAAGTGTGTACATTTCAAGTTTACTTTCAGTCTTGTCTGACTACACTGCAGTGAATAGCTGTTATAGTTTAATGAGATCCAGTATCACAGTTCGATATTGGTAAACAAATAAAAGGATTAGAGACAGTTGCTAGAAGTATGTGCCCCTCGGTTGCCCTTCAGTCCCACTCTATGTTGGAAACCTTTCGACAACAGAATTTAGCATTTAAAACTCGTTGTCTACTGGTGACCACCATAGAGTGGGCCTGAGCGGTGCAACCGAGGGGCACAGATTTTTGACAAGTGACAATAGTCCAGTGAACATTTGTGCACAAATATAGAACAGGGATAGTGCATCTCATTAACAAAAAAGTGAATTGTTAGTTTCATTTTTCTGCGGAACCCTGCTACTTCCTGAATATGAAACGCTTTTATCTCCTCCGCTACCGCGCTTAGCGAACGTTTCAACTTTTGCAAATGTAAAATCGCCTTCTGGCACTCGCGCGCTATCAAGGTTAGTAACAGCGCTATTAGTTAAGCCATTACTCGAGCTCGGTGAGAGGTTAGACAATTCCTCCGAAACCATTTGGGCTGATAGTTTACCGCGTGCAGCAGCTTCTGCAATCTTCTTGGCTACGTACATAGAATGCAATCTCTGAATCTGGAGATCGTCCAGTGTATACTGAGCGACCGAACTAGGCGATACCAGAGAATTGCCAAGCTTCGCCTTCTTTCTCTGAGGTTCAGTGTCCTATGAAAACCAGTTAAAGAATGACACTATGAGTCTTGGAATAAAAAGGCTTATAAATTATCAGATTAAAAAATGTGTTTGCGTACCTCAGCAGACTCAAATGTATCTTCACAATTAGCAAGAATACTAGCAATATCGGCCATAAAGTCAGAAGAACTGTTTTTGACACTGCCATAAACACGCTTGAAGGGCCTTTGAGCACCTGGGTGGCAATCAGGAACGACCTAAAAATGAAAAATCGTTGGTTAAACCGTTGAATCAAATATTTCGCAACGTAATCGAAGATCAAAAACAACTCGTGGACCTTCCTCCTTACTCTACTACAAGATAATCGAAGATAAAATACCTGCAAATCTGTGTCGGACATCAAAGATTGCTCAGCGGCAATGATGCTTCTTGCTTTCTCCAAGGCTTGTGTTGCCGTCAAACGCTTCTTGGGATCCAGGACAAGTAGAGACTGAATCAACTCAACCGTTTTGGAACTCACCGTAACATCCCTGTAAAATAGTAATTACTTAATAAGCACCCTGTATTTACCGAAACAAGTTAAAAAGACAAGAAAACGAGAAAAGTACAGATGAATAACTCGAAATGAAAAAACGCGCACCCTTTTCACAACTCCATATCTTAATCATATACTCAAAAGTTTGTTAAATTTGTGGAAAGAGGTGATAAGAAAGATATCTACAGGATGTTATAAGAATGTCTTATAATCTATGAAGCAAAAAACGTTACGCTGATGATGAGGCGCAAAAAATGCGTTTGCGAGCGAGAGTAATGCAGCGCAGTTGACGTTTAGGTCAATGTAATTGTGTCATATTCAAGGATTTGCTTTTTTGAACGCTAAATCCGGACACTCATACACTCAAAACGTCTCTGAATGAGCCCTATCCAGCTATGATGTCCTATGATGGCAATCAGACACTGTTTGGCTTAGTCAAGATCTGGGATAGAACACCTATTTTTGAAAAAGTGACATCTCCAGAGCTCAAAGACCAAAATCAGGTTGATTGCTCCAAACTTAGAATACTGCGCACCGCTCTATGCTGCAAATTTTATCCATGGAGGAATCCAGAGAGTGAACCAGTGTTTCAACGGGATAAAGACAAAAACAAGGAGACAGGCAAAAAAACATGTCAGCATTGTGTGTGTGACCATGATTTTATTTAAAAAATCATGGGGAAACGGCTGTGCTTCTTGCAATCATAATCTTATCTGATTTCGTCTCCACTAAGCAACATAGCAAGATTCACACGGCGATGCTGATTTGTGAGAATCAAACTGAAAGTGGAGCAGAAATCGGTAACATTATGATGCATACTCTTTAAGCACGCCTTACGGACATAATATTGATTATCATCCATTAAAAATGTAAAAAATTGTAAAATACTATTATGATAGTAAATTATTAATAAAAAAATTGATTTGATTACTCTACACTGCGGTCTGCAGTGCTTTTCGCACACAATTTACCTACGCGGGACAAGAGGACAAATGAGCGCAATTATGTTTTGGATGAAATTTTGTATTAATCCAACCGATACAGTCCATTGCTGGCGTCATCATGTGATTCAAAACGTATTAAAAGATCAGTCAAAAACAAAAAAACAAAAAATAACCTTGTTCGGTTATACAGAAAATAATCATAACTTGAATAAGTATGTACGATTGATAATAGATTACAAAAAAAACTCATGATTGATTCAACTAGCCCCGCAGACTGATACGTTCTTAATAGCGTGTTTTAAAAGCGTATCATTCTGCGTAGCTAATTGAAGCCAGTATTTGGAGAAAACTATGTGTTAATGTGCATACGTAGTACCTTCCCAACACCAACAATTTTGTACAACGCTTGTGAATTACGTACAGTATGAAAATTTGATAATTGAAATTTGAACAACTTACACAGGGATTTGAAATTCGCCCAGCTTTATCTTCCGGAACAATTCTGTTGGACTTTGATCATAAAAAGGAAATTGGCCATATAGCATTGTATACAAGACAACTCCAAGCGCCCACATGTCCGACGGTTTACCTGTAATAATAATAAGCTTGTTTTATTCATTCTTATTTGTGTGGAAAGGTACAGCTATCAAAAATGTTTCCATTTCAATAGTATACGTAATCTTGAAATGCCCACCTAAATATGGCTTTCCACTAATAACATCTGGCGAGATGTACGCTGGTGATCCTCGCTGGTCTTTGAGAAGATCGCTATCGCTGGACAAATGCTTCCCTAAACAAAAATTGGCCAGAGTCACATCCCGAGTTTCTTTGTTGAAAATTATATTCCCAAGTTTCAGGTCCCGATGTACGACATTTAGCTGGCAAAGATTAAAAAATAATAATCCTAAAATCCTGTCACATTTTTCTCTGCGTGCCGTCTGTTTTCTCAGATATACCTTATGCAGCCTTTCCACAATCTGAACAACTTTACAAAAAATTCGAATTGCTTCTGACTCCGGAAGCTTCTTCTCCTTGATTACATAGCACTGCATATTAGTAACGTTACTGTATCTGGGACTGAAGTCGTGGGCGACATAGCAGTCCAACACCAAACAAAGACGCCTAACATCTTTCTCCACATACTCGCCCTTCTCATTTAAAACTCTTTCTTTGACTGTTTCCTGAAAATTGCGAACGCCCAAAAAAACAAAAGTCAGTCTTGATAATTCCAAATTAAAAAATGCCATGATTATTAAATACTTAAAGAAAAATCAATCCACTGCGTACCCGAAACATTCCATGCTCATGAATGACACCTTCCTCTTGCCTAACCAATGACAAAAGTGAATGCTCCGTGTGAAGCAATGTTTTCCCTTGAATATCATCAGTAGTTTCTTTTTCATCCTGTCCTTTACGCCTTAAAATCTGTGCATCAGACCAATAACAAGACAATTGATTATAAATTATGTACAAAAACCAACATGGTTTCATATTTGGATGTTAAAATCCTAAAAAAAGTACACTCACCTTAATAACACGAAAATGGTCTGTTCCATCTAACCTGGCTAAATATTGTGTGATACATTTTACCGGTGAACTTCCTACACTAGGCCCTAACAGGTAATTCCCAGCCCTTTTGATTGTTGTATCACTCTTATCGATGATATTATTATTAACTCTTGAGGTCGACGCAATAGCTGGTTTCGCTTGTGGCTCTGATGAAACTATCAAAAAAGGACATGAAATTGTTACCTTATAGAAAGCAATCCATACTTTTTTCCAAAAAAAAAAAAACATTCAGCTTACCCGGTCGAGGTGACGGTCTATTACACAAAACAAGTTTCCTTCCGCTATGACTAGGACTTTTCGTACTAAGGACACTCGCAACTGCAGTTTTCTTTCTCTCAGTCACCTGCGGCTTTTTCTCCGTGAACGTGGGAGCCGACCTCTGTAATATTACACGGGTTGGACTCATCCTGCCTTGCTTCCCGGATCCACTAGGGAATAGCTTTGGTGAATTGCTGACCAAGTTTTCTATAACAAAACCAATCCTAAATTAACTTTATTGTACTTTTAATAGTCTAAGTCCCACTGGTTGTATCGATCAGCAGTGACAAGCGCACTCCAAATCTTCCTACGAACCTGCTAACTAAGGTGCCGAACCAAAGCACTAATAATATCGGACTAACGTCTTTTTACTAGTAACCGTTGTCTGGAAATTTTTGAGTGTGTTAAAACGTCACGTTCCGTTTCACCCTTTATGCGGGGAAACGTTGCTTGCTTCCGTTTTTCTACAGTGACAGTACACTACCCTAAAAATCTACTCAACAACAGTACATGTCTCTGCCAAAAGCCTGAGACACCTCGTCATTGTTTCTTTATTTCATTGAAAAAGTGACTCATTGCAGGGGAATCTCTGATACTGCAAACGTTTTAAGTTTTCCTTCATGACATGACAAATAGTCATGTGTAGACTGCAGACATACCTAACAGTTAGTAAACAGTAATGGTGATTGATCTGGCCTAGTGAAACAAAAAAAACGTAACAACAATTAATCGAAATGATTCGTGCCTAAGAAAATCAAACGTAAGCCAACGTTTAAAAAATTTCTATCTCTGTTTTGCGTTGGAATTGGAACAGAAAATATTCATTATGAAATTCAAGTTTTTGTCCTCCGATCCAAGCCAACATGCAAACTAATCAAATATTATATTCAACATAATTGTCATTCCTAATACGTTTTGCATACTAAAAAAACGTGACGGAAAACTTCATGCCATTAAATAACAAACATATTTTGTTTAACACAACACGACGGATATTTTATGTTCCATTCTTGTTATCATTTTCACTTTATCAAACCGTGCCTTCGACTGTCAATGACTGTTTCTTAGCCTAACTACTTAAAAATTAGATGCTAAAAGTAAAAATCGTGAATGAGTGAAGGAAAACATACTATGTAGAAAGCAAGTAAGAAATTTTTCCGACAAAAATTGTCGTGTCTCAACTATACCTTTTTGTTATATACAAAAATGATAATTGTCAAATCTCGCGTCAGTTTTTTAGTCTTGTTGTTTCAATTTGCAGGGCTCGCGACACAAAAACTTACTTGCAACGTGTCACGATGCTCGACCCAACTTGTTCGTCTTCAGACTAAAAAAAGGGATGAAACTTTGCTTGACTTTTTATTTCCTTTTTTTGATAAAAAAGAAAACTCTTCCAGAAACGTTTGACAGGATTGATTTCCGGTTCGAAAGCCTTTCTTGTATCCACCTTTTTTTTCCTTTAGGTTGGACGTGCACGCACTTTACACGCTGTTGATCAGCCTCTGAGAGAAAGAATCCTCTCAGATGTGCGCCATTTTGACGGATTTGTAATTACTTCAAAAACTTTAAGAAATTAGGTAAAAGTTAATTCACTGTTTAGTCATAACTGATCTCTCAAACCAACTCCGATCCTGAATAAACCTTTTAAAGGGGTGACATGAGACGACGCGTCAATACTTCATGCGAACGGTGCAATACTCATTTTGCTTGACTTTGTTTTATGGACTGATTGAGTTCAACTAGTTTTATCTAACATGCCTGCCACTCTCTTTCCACAACTCTCATTGGGTTTGAGTAGGTGGGCTATCACAAGCTCTTGGATGAGCTGTTTCTTCAACGTTAGAGGGCTTCAGCTTGACGAATTGGAATTCATTGCTTGTTGTTTTCGTAGGAATACGTTGTAAGGTTTATCTCATTTGCCTGGGGGGGTATTAGCTTATTTGCTTTTGCTAGTAGGTGTGTGTGTGTACAAGCGTGTTTGAGATTAAACTTTATCAACCCACTTCACTTTAACAGAGATGAAATACAATTTTTGTTTGAACTTTTTTTTCAGGGAGATCCCAACGGATAGATTCAAAACGTTTTTTTTTTGAAAACTATAATGACAAGGCTTTCATTTCCGTTACATTAAGGTTCTCGTCTTTATGGGGATAGGGATCGATGACTGTTTATGAATTCCTTGGAAGGTCCTTAGCCTGGTGCGATGGGTAAATGTAGAGTTGTTGGCTTGAGCAAATTGAGTATGTAGCGAATACTATAGGTGATATTTGTCCTGATAGAAGGAGATCAAAATTAAGGTGCTGATTCTCACTAAAAAATCGGTGCTTTGTTGTTTGTATCCTGGCGAGATTTCCTTCAGACTTGTAGAATGGTATGATTTTTAGCAACAACGGTTATCTTTCCATGAGGAGCTATTGCCAAACAAGGTGACGAGGATAGTATTCGTACAAAATCTATTGGCACGAAAAATGAATCAACTGGATTGCAGTACGAAAAAACTTTTAATGATGATCCGCGTCTGATTTTAATCCTGTTACAAAACTGTTATCCTGATTTCAAAAAATCGTGATGAAATGCTGATTGTCTGGAGCGTCCAGCTCCAGTCGAAATCCAATGAATGTTGAAAAATTGCGGAGGTGGATCTATAATTCGACTTTTAATCGTTAGAAAGTAGTTGTTTCCTGCAATTTTAACACTGAAAAATCCAGATATCTTGAAATATGGTATGTTTTCTCTTTGTCCAAGTCCTTCCTGTGTGCCTTCACCTATCCAGGTTTGAATCCCTTTTGTGAAATCTTTCGTTTCTAAGTTTTCCGAATGTTTTTTCAGTATGGCGAAGAAATAACCAGTGATTAGTGCTTGGTGGATATACCCTGTATAGAAACATATATGTATTATGCATATATAAATTTGACCTTATATGTATGTATATGTGTACGGTTGCAAAAGGCAAAAAAACTATGCTTAGGTACCTCAAACCAAGTAGCTTTACACGATGCACAGAATATCTAAACTTGATGAAAGTGGAGCTTTCATACAATGGCTTTACTTACAAAACTACTGCAGATATCGCAGCTCACAAAAAACTGTTACAACTCTGCAAGAGGAAATTCTCAAAATAAACGAAAAACGTTTTCTAAAACCGTAGCGAGGATAGGATGACGTGAGGTGGAATTTCATTTAGGCATTAAAGTAGTGGTGCGAGGTGTTTTACTGCATACGTCAATACATATTTTTTGTTTTGTTGTTAGTCAGAATGGAAATATACACAGAGGTTAACTTGCTACGTAGAAGTGGGATTGGGGCTCGAGATGATGATCATGATATTTTGCGTTTTGGCTTGGTTAATGGTGAGTTCTGCCTGCATAACATGAAAAGGAAGCCAGCGCTTGGGTTGACGCGACAAGGAGACTTGCCCATAGATATGAAACAGCCTCGTCGTAACCACACGATGAAAATGCATGAAAAGCTTGTTCTCAAGTGGGGAGGGTAGGCAGATGGATCATGAAATACTGTGAATTTTCATAAGTAATATGAGCTTTTTTCATGAAAACGTAATGGATGCAATCCAATCCCAAAAAATACGTGAAAAAACGAAGTTGACCTCATGAGAACAAAGTGATGCCTGCTTGATGGGTTAGAGATTGTGAAAGAGCGAAGAAAAAAAAGCTGTAAGTGTTAAATGAAAGAAATATGGCAAAGGAGTTGAAATCCTAAATGGTTGATCTGGGATTATTACCTGGAACACCATTAATAACGGAGTTTACTGTTAGCATTCGTGCCAGAAAACGTGCACGTTGAGAGTTAGCAGAGGAACTTAATGCGGAGGCACGCTCCTGGAATTTAATTCACTGGCCAAATATTACAAAGCCTCGTTCCTACTAACAGGCTTGTAGCTAAATTTGCGTAAAGGAAAGTTATAGTTTTCAAAAAACCATTTGTCTTCGAACAATTCTCATTGGTTTGCGGTTCAGATGGTGGCATTCACTGGTGGACAAAAGTAAGAGATCGAAGTTTTTGCTGTTCCGTCTCTGGCTGTAAACATATTCTAATATTGCGGTCTATTTAGTTAAGTAATAACCTAACCTAACCTTCAAAAACCCCAAAAAAAACTCATATCTCGTAACTTCACACTTTTCTTTTGTTGCAAATTGCCATAATCTGACATTTCTCATTGATCAATTGCTGAACTGAATCTAAATACAAGAGTTATCTTTTGCGATTGGAAGCGATTAACTATTAGTTAGTTAGTTACGGCATAATTCACTGCAACATAGGGTAATGATTTTTTTTTCTGAATGTAGTGCAGATGTAATAGAACGAAATGCGCTAAAAAAAACGCCGTTCTTATTAGGAAGAAGCTTAAAAGAAAAACTGCTGCATTCTGTACGCAAAATTTTATACATTATGTGACCATAGGCTGCAGATAACCACATCATGGTTGCAGTGGTTGATGCATTATGAAAGAAATGAGAAAGGGATGCGAAACATAACTTAGATCATGTTCAAGACACGCCGATGACTAGGCATGTGAAATATTATAATGGTAACGTTGCTAAAGATGAACTCAATTCATGGACACAATTCTGCTTTACATGAGGATGAACATACAAAATACATGTCCTGCTCTCATGTTATGTACGAAATGTAAAAACCTTCGAACTGCGAAAAACGTACTAAACAGATAGCCATTGAATGACTGAACAATGTTGATTTATGATAGTTGCTTAACAGAAAAACGTTTTGCTTCGTACATTTTTCTAAAGATCATTCACATAAGCTCAAAGTAACCGTTGAAGGGGTTTATCTGACACGGATTCAACGATATCATTAGACGCAAACTAATCATGATGGTCGGAAAGCCAACGAACATGACCCTCGCCAGTAATACCAGGTCTCTGGTCACAAGTCATCTTGAGTCTGCTGGGTGTTTTGTTCCATCAAGATGTATCTTGCATGGAATTGTGTAAGCCCCATTCGGTATGAGAGACCAAAAAACAATAACTAGCCTTCATATTGTAAAAAGTAGCATTTATTTTGTCTTACGTTATTCATGGAAATTAAACTTTAAAATTTCTACGAGTACAGGCAATCCAGCCTTTTGTTCTTCGTGAGTTATTTTATATATCATGCTTATGCTTTTATTGCGAGTTTTGCTGGATCTTACAAAGGAAGTTCCAATTTAGCAGTTAGTTACTAGCTACAAAAGATGACGTTTCTGACATCCTGGACGTTTTTGTTTGTTTACGATTTGATTCATCGAACCATATGCATGCATCTGCAGATTCTGTATTCATTGTGTAGGACTTTTGTAATCAATAGAAATTTTCAGACCTTGAGCTTGTGTTCTATTCATAGACGTACGTCGTGTAGGAATATACATGTCGTAAAATACATGGTAAAAAGAGTTGCATTTTGAATTGCATGAATATTCAAATTTTTCAAAAAAGTTTTAGCTTCCAACTTGGCAATTAGGGTGGTTTTATTACTTATCGATTCTTTGGCAATCGATGCATCAATGTCTCTCTTTCTGACATCGGTCAGTAAATACGAAAATTTGGACGGGAAGACGAAATGCTTACGAACGAAAACTTATACTCATTTGCTGTATATACTGATAAAAACCCGACCTAAAAGAAAACTGAGTCAGAAACATTTCGTGCTACGAAGAAAACGTTTTTTCATGTCGACTTTGAACATTGGGAATGATTTAGGCAAAATCCAAAGAAATCACATAAATGCTTTTGTTAAAACTTGAGTCATGGATGGGATACGGTTTTCCCTTTTTTCACAACAGGTAGTTTGTATCATGTTCTGTATATCCAGCGATACCACCATGAGCAAATGGAAGTCTTACTCGAGAAAGGTATGTCCGATATTGACAAAACAAACCTGCGACGAAGCAGGGATATATTGGTACAGCTTTATGGTCTGTTTGGGCAGCAGTGTGTTACTGAATCATGCTTATAGTTTGTACTTCCACCCAGGTAAATTGATGCGCAAATAAAGCTGATTTTATACTAAAATTATTTATGGAATCTAAAAACACCTAAATGTATCCAATTATGGTCACGTGAGACCATGATGCCACATGAAATTTGACACAAAATTATTATTTCTACTTATTAAACGTGACAGTATAAGTTATTTCCTTTTATTTAAGGTTACGTTTATCTGCGAAACGTTAGCATTGCATCAGCAGTTTAAAAACTTTAACTTTGACGTTATTGTGTAAACGTTCGGAAAAAGCGTTGCAGGATGGCTTTAAAAGAGACTTGTTGCTGCTGCAAAGCGCATTACTGCGTCATGTTACTTACATGCCAACTCTCAAACGGATAGTGATGTTGAGCATCAATTTGTTGCTAGTATCATTTGCACCATCCCAAACAAACATCGATAAAAATAGCACACACTTTGACATCAACAATCAGATAGCTTACCACACTGTGATAAACAACAACAGCATTACAAAACACAAAACAGTAAAATCCAAAAGGTTTTCGACATGAGTACAATGGAAAAGTTCACGTTTTTCTTCACAACTGATTCCCCATTTTCTCAGTTTCATCCGGCAAAGTTTTCTGGCAAGCCTTTGTTCATTACAAACGAGAGAGACGAGGAGGGGTACACCTTTCTTCATTGTGAGCAATGGATGATGTTCAACAAAGCCAAGCTATTTGGAGACGAAGAAATTGCGAGTAATATTCTTGAGCAAACGAGGCCTGAAAAATGTAAAGCCCTTGGAAGGAAAGTTCGAAACTTCAAGGATGACGCATGGAAAAAGGAGAATGAGCGAATAGTCCTGGAAGGGAATCGGTTAAAGTTTACACAAAATCCTCATCTGCTCGCAGCATTGATGGAAACTGAGGGTACCACGCTGGTAGAGGCTAGTCCCTGGGATACGCTGTATGGGATTGGCTTGGGAGAAAATGATCCTAAAGCTCAAAGTCGAAGCACGTGGCGTGGAAAGAATCTTCTGGGAGAGCTATTAACAGAGTTAAGAAGCGAGCTCAAAGCAAGCCAATAAGGGCCTATTAGGGCTGCGCCGAGTCCACCAATTACCCGGACTCGCCGGGCCCGGGTATTTTTAAATTTTCAGAGACCCGGCCGGGTAGACTCGCCGGGTACTCGATAAATTAATTTTTGAAATAAATGCGACCGGAACGCCGTGTTACATGAGTTTATTTACGTAATTGATCGTTTGTTTGTTATAAAAGCTAACGAATAAATAAGCATTCGTTTTCCTTCATAAAAGTAAAAATATTGAACACTCGGCGAGCCCCGGGTAGCAGGCCTCGATACTCGGAGCTCGCCGGGTACCTAGAAAAGTCCCCGACCCGGCAGAGTACAGAGTCCATACCCGGTGCCCGGCGCAGCCCTAGGGCCTATCATTTAAAAACGCCGACATATATGCAGTATTTGGAAAAAATGTTCCAGTCAAATCTTTGAACTGTTGAAATAATGTTTACTTGCCTCTTGTATTAAAAACATTATTTGTCTTTATTTTTAAGGTATGTATATGAGCAAAAGCACGTGTGTTAATTTTTGTGCATTTCAAGAGCTTTTCACGGCATTTCAATTCAATTTCTTGAATTGCATTACATATTGCATACGACCAACCCCGAGTTACATCCTGAACACACCAAAGGTAGTATCTGGAATGGGAGCATTTAGAGCTGCACTTAAGCTTAGTCCAAGAACTTTTCTTGTGTCCTTAGGATCGATTATGCCGTCATCCCATAGCCTGTACCAAAACAAATCGTTAACGCACATAACTACATAATTCAAAAACCAAAAAAATAATTCCTTGCAAAACTTTTACCTTGCGCTCGAGAAATACGGATTACCCTCGTATTCAAACCTTTCAATTATCGGTTTCTTCAATGCATTTTCCTGCTCTGCTGTGAACTAAATAAAGTAAAAGTGGTATATCTATTACAATTTAAAACTATGACAGGTATTTACCCAATTGACCGGTGAAATCGTTACCTCTTTCTTTTCGCGTTTCCTTTGGTCTCTTGTAATTTGAGCAAGCACTCCCGCAGCTTGCTCTCCTCCCATGACAGAAATTCTTGAGTTTGGCCACATGTACAAGAATCTTGGTCTATAAAAAACGATTAAACGCTTTATCAGTTTTAACTAAAAACCCTCCATCGAATATTCGAATGGGAGAGATTTCACTTGTAAACCGAATGAAAGGATACTAACCCGTAAGCTCGCCCGCACATTCCATAATTTCCTGCACCGTAAGATCCACCAATGATTACTGTTAGTTTAGGAACTTTTGCACAGGAAACTGCTGTAACCATTTTAGCACCATTTTTAGCGATTCCTCCACTTTCCGCGTCCCTTCCCACCATGAACCCTGAGTAGGTTTGCTCAAATGGTTAGTGCATGGCATGAATTTTAATAATGTTTCAGTTAGACATAAAGACACAAAGGGTCAAACCTGTTATATTCTGGAGGAAAATTAAAGGAATTTTTCGTTGGCAGCAGAGCTCGATGAACTGAGTTCCCTGCGCAAGTAGTAAGGCTCATTTATCATGAACGTTAACAAGTCTGATTGATGGCTATAGACTTACCTTTAGAGCAGACTCTGAGAAAAGAACTCCGTTATTGCCAATGATGCCGACTGGATGCACCGTACAAATTAGCAAATCCAGTAACCAATGTATCTCCATATTTTTCTTTGAATTCGTAGAACTCAGAGCGGTCAACTATTCTAGCGATAACCTACAATTTACGTTCGTTCGTTAGACAGGATATAATCTTTTCAAGAGTGGCCATATCATTATTATTATTTATCAGTTCAAAATATTGTCTGTGCTAGCTTTTACCTCTCTCACATCAAAAGTGCGCATTAAATTAGTTCCAACGATTCCATAAATTTCCTCCGGGTTATGTTTAGGCTCACAGTCTTCTTGCTTCGTATAAAATGTTTTATTTGGTGAATGAAAGTTTAAATTTTTCACAATGTTCCTAGCAATTTGAAGAGCATCCCTGTCATTCAATGCGTAGTGGTCCGTGACACCAGATTTCCTGAGGAAAATATTAGCAATTGTGCTGTTGATCGGATTTATTCATTCATGACTCCTAGAGGTGGAGGGAGACACTTACCCACAATGTAAATCGGCACCGCCAAGGTCTTCTGAACTAATTTCCTCTCCTGTGGCAGCTTTGACAAGTGGTGGTCCGGCTAAAAAGATGGTCCCTTGATTTCGTACAATTACACTTTCATCCGCCATTGAAGGAACATAAGCCCCACCTGCTGTACAACTTCCCATCACAACTGCAATCTATTATAAAAAGGAAGACATTTAAACCCGTTTTGAAATGTTTTTCTAAACAAATATAGTCCTCCTCCAAACCTGGGGAATTTTCATAGAGGACATTTTGGCCTGATTGTAAAATATTCTCCCAAAGTGTTCCCTGTCTGGAAACACTTCAGCCTGCCGAGGTAAATTTGCTCCGCCAGAGTCAACCAAGTAGATACACGGCAGTCGATTTTCCATCGCAATTTCTTGGCACCGTAAATGCTTCTTGACTGTAATCGGATAGTATGAGCCACCTTTAACCGTAGCATCATTAGCGACTATCATACATTCCACACTGAAACGAATAGAATTTTTAAAATGCTTAAAAAATTCTTTCCAAAGACAGCAAACTTTTTTTCGTATTGTTGCGTCAAACCCATGAATAGTTCCGATGCCTCCAATAATCCCTCCTGCAGGTACTTCCTCGTCGCCATATAGTTGATAACCAGCAAACTGCGAAATTTCTAGGAAGTGCGAGTTAGAATCTAACAGATTATCGATTCTATCTCGGGGAAGGAGTTTCCCTTTTGAAATGTGTCTTTCAATAGCTTTCTGGCCACCACCCTCCATTACTCGCGTTGTTCTATTCCGAAGCTCCACAACGATTTGCTTCATATTGGCCGAGTTTTCCTAGAATGGTAAGTGTGTTATCTACGGGCGACATTTTTTAAGTATGAAAGTACTCACTTGATATTCCGGAGAAAGTTTGTCCGGCTCAGTTCCAATCACAGAGGGAGCATCGAGATGAATATAATGATTACAACTTGCCCATGTATTACGACCGTGTTTTCCAATAAGAACTGTTTGTACATGCTTTCCAGTGATCAAAGACCGCCATAACTGTATAACAAGAATATGTATTAACAGAAATACGCATAATTAATACATAACTCTAAAGAAATCTATGCAATTTACACCTACATGACGGCTCAGCAGTGATGCGGATTTTTTCATATGAAATTCTTTTTGTTAACGAACACTCGTCGACGTGAATCCAAATAATTCACGTTTTTTTCGGTTTGACAGCTGAAGTATTCAAAACGCCATGTGCTTTACTAGAACTAAAAGTGAGTATTGTAGTGGAAGAGGTATGTGAGTAAAGTTGTGTTTAGATATCCATTTAGTATTTAGGATAAAGCGTATGTCAAACCGAGTCTGTAAACGAAGCGAGATTCGCAGTAGTCATCATTGCAAGATAGCAAGAGAGCTTTCCGTAAAACAGGTCCAGAAGAGAGACACACTTGTTGCGATCGCATGATCTGTTTTGGTGAAACCAATCCAAGTTTTTCAGTGCATGGTGGTGGTAGTAATCAAAGTAAACAAAGTTGGAAAACAGGTTTGTCCCTTTCAATGTATAGCTAATTCGTGAGCTGACATTATTTTCCAGTTTTAGTTGATTGAAACCATGTTGTGCAAGATGATCTACGTGCATCTATCTATATGCCGAAAAAACCTGTTGTTACATAATTTCAATTTACATTTATAAATAAACGTTCTCGTTGGCTGTCGCCTATCCATGCACTTGCGCCAATCAGCGAATGCCCGAAAAACTTGGAGCAAGTGTATTTCGCCATGTTTGTACGAACAATTTCAAGAAGTTTTTCTCGCTTAAAATGCTAAATAAATGCCCGGATAACAGAACGGAAGATTTTCTAACCTTTCTGTTAAGCATGTAAAAGCAACAGATATCCTGTAATTAAAAGTTTGTTGAATGGACGCATTAAGAACTGCTGTGTTCCATATGAATTCCTTAAGATTAAAGACATAAATGTAAAGTAAACAAAATAAACTGCATGTGCATAATCTCGTTCGCTTATTCGTTCATAAAGCTACTACGCCTTGTTTATTAAAATTTTAGCATGATGAATTCAAATAGTTCATAGCAGAACAGAGATTATCACTGTGAATTGATGTCTGCGTGATGAACTAATCATTATGAAGGTGAGGTTAGGGGAGGGTCACATGCTAAAACACAAAAAGACCTAATTGGAAACTGTTTTGGATCTTCAGGATACAGATATGGTAAATTACATGGACAGTGTTAAAATGGACATTGAAGTTGAGGCACTCTCTTCTGACTAGAGATAGCATAAAAATACGTTCATAAAGTTTGATTTATTTGAAATATTTCAATAGTCAGATATATGACAGCACAGTTTTGAAAATGTCGGGAAAGATGAAAGACATTGCAGTGGAACTGCAAATGGAATCCCCCACAGAGAAGTCTAAACTTTTGGGAGTTCCGAAAGGACGAGAGAGGCGATATTCAAACAATTACGGGAGTGGGGTATGGCGCAGAACAAAGTATCGCCTGTATGCACAAACTATGCATGACACCTTGGAGTAAAACTGTTTTCCTTTATTTTTTAAAGAAAACTTTTGGATTCGAAAACAAAGCCTTTGACTTTGACAATCAGGTAATTAAAACTATTCTCTGTTGGACCAATACTATTGAAAATTCCTGCGATGATGTTTAAGTCAATTGCATTAGTTTCAAGGAATTGTCAAAACCAACGATCCAAAACCACAAGCTAAAGCATGGGATGAAGACGACCAATTTGACCATGTTCTTCCACTCCACCAAATCTTGCAGCGATACAGATCTGACCCTCAAAACGTTCGTATTTTACTCATTTTTTTTAATTGCAAAATACAATTCCCTTTGAAAAACCGTCGACGCCTGATTTTTCTGTCAGGGTTTGACTGATGACCAAGTGGAGATAAATCGTGACCTGTACGGAGCCAACATACTGATCCCTCCACTTAAGGAGACTCAACTGAGAAAATTCATGAAGGCAGTTGTTGGAGGTCTAAATGCACTGCTTCTTGCTAGTTCTGTTTTGAGCTTCATTATCTTTGGAATACAAATTGCTACCAATGGCACTGCTGAAAACGACGATGTATACAATTATTTTCTTATAAAACATACAAATCAGGTTGAAACTCCCCAAACTCAAGGCAAAATTACTTAAAAGTTGTATTTAGGAGTGGCTCTGGTCATCGTCGTCATCGTCTCTGGAATGTTTACCTTTTACCAAGAGCTCAAGTCGGACCGAATCATGGAGTCATTCAAAAAGATGGTGCCCCGTGTTGCTGTGGTCATTCGAAACGGCCAGAAAAGGGACATTGACGCAGGGGAACTCGTTGTTGGTGACATAATCGAAGTTAAACTTGGTGACCTTGTCCCAGCCGACATAAGAATTGTGGATTCTCATAATTTCAAAGTTGACAATTCAAGCTTGACCGGTGAGTCGGAGGCACAGAAAAGGTCAAAAGAGTGCACCAGCAGTGATCCAATGGAAACTAAAAATTTGGCGTTCTTCTCAACAAACGCGATTGAGGGGACTTGCGTAGGACTGGTGGTGCGGACGGGGTGCAAAACGTTGATGGGGCGACTTGCGACACTGAGCTCATCAGTGGACGCTGGCAAAAGCCCGATCGGGGTAGAAATGGACCGATTCATTCTCATAATGACAATACGATCCGCTGTCATTGGAGTCGTCTTTTTAACGATTGCAATTCTTATGGGTTATCATTTCCTGGAAGCGGTGTTTTTCATAATTGGCATTATGGTAGCAAATATTCCAGAAGGCTTATCGGTCACGTTCACCATGATACTTTCGTTGACAGCTAAAAGAATGGCGTCTAAAAACTGTTTGGTCAAACATTTGCAAGCTGTTGAAGCCCTTGGATCTACATCCGTAATTTGCTCGGACAAAACAGGAACGTTGACGCAAAACAAAATGACTGTCTCCCACATGTGGTTCAATGACAAAGTTCAGAGTGCAGATACAAGTGAAAGGCGAATTGGCGCTTCCTTTGACAATGAGGATCCTGGATTCGCAGCACTGGGTAATGTGGCAGCTTTATGTTCTCGGGCTGTGTTTAAACCAGGTCAAGAACATGTTCCAATAAATGACAGGTAAACGTATTGGTGAGCGAAAAATTTACGCTGGTAGATGGATGAATGAAGCTAACAAATTTTCTTTACATTGTGCGCCCAATATGTCAAGAATTGTGCAAGGAGACGCCTCCGAAGCAGGCATACTCAAGTGTATGGAGGACCAGTATGGAGATATATTGTTGTACAGAGCCAAGTATCCGAAAATTTGTGAAATCCCTTTCAACTCGACAAACAAGTTTCAAGTTTCTATTCACGAGCCTAATGATACTAAAGATCCAAGATATATGCTTGTTATGAAGGTTAAATAATGAATTTTGTAAATTAAGCGCTAAAATCATTACAAAACATTACTTTTGCATAGCATTTTTGGATTTTTGTCTGCAGGGCGCTCCAGAGAAAATCATTAGCTTGTGTAAAACCATTTTAGTTCGAGATAAGGAGTTTCCACTTGACGAGGAGTGGAAAATGAAGTTTGAAAATATCTACACAAAGCTTGGAGGTCTTGGCGAAAGAGTCTTAGGTAAATCTCATGAACATCAGACTGTGTTTTTGAATTGAAAAGCTACATTGCTTTTTCTTTGAACATTAATTCTTTAAAATTAAGGATTTTGTGATTGCCGGCTGAGTTCTGAAAAGTTTCCTCCTGGACAGCCAGTGTTTGATGCTGAAAATTCAGACGACTTTTTGTATGAAGGCTTTCGTTTTGTTGGACTAATTTCGATGGTCGATCCTCCAAAGTCGAGCGTTCCAGATGCCGTTGCAAAATGCAGATCTGCTGGAATAAAAGTCGTAATGGTGACAGGAGATCATCCCGTCACTGCAGCAGCAATCGCACGCAATGTTGGCATAATATCAGAGGGTATTTAGAACATGTTTTAGTGAATACTGTCCGTTATTGTTTACATTTTTTTAGTACGTTGACATGATTATCTTGCAGGAAACTTGACGCGCGAGCAAATTGCAGCAAATCGAAAGGTACCCGTTTCGAAAGTAGACCCTTTGGAAGCTGACGCTGCAGTTTTAACTGGATCTGACTTGCAGCAGTTACAACCAGAAGAGCTGAAATGTGTTTTGAGAAACCACAGTGAGATTGTATTTGCGAGAACCTCTCCCGAGCAAAAGTATATCATCGTGTCCGCCTTCCAGGATTTGGGAATGTTGGTGGCAGCAACCGGAGACGGTAAATATTCGTTTAGAGGGATGTTTGAACAGTTGACAGCTATAAACGCTATAGTGCTTTTGTAGGTGTAAACGACAGTCCAGCCCTGAAAAAGGCAGATATTGGAGTGGCCATGGGTATATCCGGGACTGAAGTGAGTAAAGAGACTGCCGACTTAATTCTCATGGACGATAACTTTGCAACAATTGTGACGGGAGTTGAAGAGGGACGTCTGATTTTCGATAACCTCAAAAAGCTCATATCCTACAGTTTGGGAGATAACTGCGCAGAGCTTTACTGCGTCTGGGTGTTTATAATTTTACGCGTACCACTTCCGCTAGGTACGATTGCGATGCTTTTGATCATGTTGGGTAAGCATTTCCTTTAATTCTATATGTACAAATATTTGGCGAACAATTTGTAACGGCAGCGCATACTTGGCACCAGGAACTGATGTAATGCCTGCTATCAGCATCGCTCATGAAACTGCTGAAGCAGACATTATGAAGCTCAAGCCAAGAGATCCAAAAAAACAAACTTTGGTCACATCTCAGCTAATGTCGTACACTTACGGACAGTCCTCGGTGATGGAGTTTGCGGCGGGGATGTTTTCATACTTTGCCGTTTTTGCTGTGAATGGTTGGCTACCCAAGCGCATGTTTGGAATCGAAACTAACTGGGACTCCAAAGCGATCAATGATCTAACTGACTCGTACGGCCAAGACTGGACCTATTACTCAAGACAGCAGCTAAAGGTTACTGCACAAACGGCATCGTTTGTTTCGATCGTGGTCATGCAGGTAAGACAGTTCAGATTTTAGGATATAATAGGCATAGGTAGTCGTATAAGATCATGTATTCTTTTTTATCCATTTCGACTAAAATTGGATAAGGTTGCAAATGTGATTTGCTGCAAAACTCGGAGAATGAGCGTCTTCCAGAAAGGAATGGAGTAAGCTTCAGTATCTTACCCGTTTTTAACATCACTGCAACATTTTACATAACAAAATTCGCTTAAATGTGATTACTGATTAATACAGCAATTGGAATATGAACTGGGGAATCCTGTTTGAGCTGGCGTTGGCATGTTTTTTCATATACACGCCTCATCTAAACAGTGGCTTGCAGTTTATCGGTTTACCGTAAGGACAATTAAATCTGATGAGGATTTTTCTTCTGTGTACCCCTGTCAGAAAAAACAAAATTTTATTTTTTAGGTTGTCTGTGTGGATGCTTCCTGTTCCATTTGCCCTTGTATTTTTCATTTACGATGAATGCCGACGATATGCCATTCGACAAAGCCAATGGACGAAAGGTTGGGCGTACCAAGAGCTTTACACCTAAAAACCAATGGATTTCAAAATCTTCACAGCTACTGTTCATATTCAATGCATACTAATTTTATTATCCAACTATTTCACCTCTAGTCAAAGAAACATTTCGATTCTAAGAGTTTTGTAAACAGTAACAATATACTTAATGCAAAACAACGAATGAAACAATAAACTGAACCATAGGCATGTGAAATCTCAGAAGTTATTTCTTGAAATAGCCATTGTACCCATTGTATGGATAACGTTGATTAAAGTTAGAATAGCCGTTGTAGCTCCCTCCGAATCCGGTGCTGTAGGGAAATGATGGTGTCCAACTATTGTAGCTATTTTGGTATCTTCCTGAGTGATAGTTGCCATTGTACTGGTTTTGATTGTAGTACGGATAGTTTCCACCGCCGACCAAGTACGAGTCTCCATAATGAGATGAGTACGGGGCTCGGTAGTAGCTCGAAGAATAAGAAGGAAAAAACTGTCCCGATACGGCACAAAGCGCCATTAACATAAGTAATATCACAGAAATGGACGAGCTTTGAAATGCCTGCAAAAAATAAAATAAAAAATCTCATACTGCACCGAAAAACACTTAATTACTTTTGGGAAATAGTTTTACCATGATTTTTGTTGCTTTATTGTTCCAAGCGGCTTGAAAATAGACTTGAACGCTTCTCGAACTTGAACTGCTGAAAAATTTGATCCAGTAGGCGCTATATATACTTGGCAATGGCAGTGCAACAACAAAATGTTTCGCACAATCTCGCCTTCAATTGTGAAGTTTGGTGGGTTGATGTATCGTGAGAAACTATTTTTTGGGAAGGCCTACTCCGTTGACATTCAAATTATGTAATGTTTGATTAAATAACAAAATAAATCTTGAGCTTTTATTTAAAATTTTCAAGAGTAGCAAACAAATTAAAGCTACGTGGCATTAAGAACAAAAAAAGAAGGATTTACTATTTTGCATGCTTCTACTACATACTACCACAATGCACGAAATCTATTATTTTTGACTCATAGAGTTTTCTTTAACAGTTAGCAGAAAAGGCCACCTGAAACATAACTCATAATTAACACCTTTTTATAATCGTCTATTTATGCTCCTAGGATCAGTTGCAGTCATGTGAGTTTGTCGAAACAATCTTGCTTGTGGGTCGTCCGTGGTGAGTGGGACCGAGACAGGATTAGGTATCGCTACTGGAGCTCGAGGTGCTGGTGGCGTTGGAGGTGCTACGGTATACGACTGAGCTGTTGCTGGAACGGGTGGTGGCACAGGATATGCTGGTGGGCTGGTCGGAATCGGAACATTAAAAGGAATAATGAGCGGACTAGGATGATGGGGAAGATTCCTTCATAGCGAAAAGAAACAAAGTAAAAAGAAAAATTTTTTTGGTGGAAATTTTTTTTAAAAGTTTTCATGAAACACGCGGAATTCAACTTACGACGAAGGCTGTCCACCGCTTAAATGTATAGGTGGTGGCACTGGATTACCTGTGGACGCTACTGTATTGACGAAAATGGGTATGTATATAATTTTCCCTGATTCAACTTACGACGAAGGCTGTCCACCGCTTAAATGTATAGGTGGTGGCACTGGATTACCTGTGGACGCTACTGTATTGACGAAAATGGGTATGTATATAATTTTCCCCGGTTCTCCAGGCTCACCTTTTGGACCAGGGTCTCCCTTTTCCCCCTTGGCGCAGGGACATGACATAAACTTTTGCATTTCGTCACTGATCTCATTTGCAGCATACATCATTCTGGACTCAAGAGCTCGGTCTAATTCTGTCCCATACATAAATAGTCAACAAAACCATATTTACGGCCAATTTCTACATAAAAGAATAGCAACTTCTTTTGAAAGTTGTGTGGAACCTTCACTGTTGAAAACATCCACGTCCAATTGAACCGCATTTTCTTCCATCGGTAACGCAATGCTGATCAAATTTGGTCTTTGTTCAGTGTCAAAATCAGCTTCTCCTAGCATAGGTGAAGGAGGAGCTGAGAGGTCGTCAATTTCATTTACCGCTGTAGTTTCTTCAGGAGAAGGGTCAATTTCAGGACTAATTGCAGTAGAATGGTTGGTGAGCTGCTCTTGAGCAGTATCGTTCTCCCCCATAAAAATTGGTTTAAAAGAGTTTTCAGTATTTAAGGTGTTTCCTATGTCAGTTATCGTGACGATTTCCACCTCATCATCATCCTCAGTCGTGTTAGAAGGAGGGTATGACCGACGGAAGCTTGTTGTATTGTCGAATTCCATTTCAATCTCATTTTCGTCAATGTCCAGCAAAGGTGGTGGAGCCTTGTACGTGAGCGTTATCTCAGGTTTTTTCGTACAGCATACTTTCGAGTCGATGCTGTGACGAGGTCCACAGAAAAATGGCTACGCCACAGAAATTTTGTTTTTTTAAATTGCAAATAACACACAAAAAAACCTGAGATTTTTAATTGTTTTACGGGGATGAAAAAAGCTTACATTTCCCGATTTCGTTGTGTCTGCACAAAGTAAATACACAAATTTTACAGGTTTTTTTTTCTCACTTTTTTAATAGTCTTGTTCAGAATCATCGTCTTATTTAAAAAATAAAATAATGCGGAATGACTTACAGAATTCATTAGTGCAATCTTCTGTTTCAATACAATACGACCCCGGCGGACATGAATCAGGTCCAATCAAGTCTTCGGTGGGAATCGCGACAAGCACGCCCGTCACCGCTTGGAAAGCCAAATAGAAAACCAGTTTCATACTAAAAAATATTTCCGACTTTCCCCATTGCTACAAATTATTAGAAATACAGAAAATACAAGATATGACCAACTCGGCCCACAAGGGTCGCTGGAATAGATAAGTTTTGGCTGCAACAGTTCCTAAAACTAAACATCCTTGAGAATAGACGTATGAAATCACCAGTAATGGGTATGTACTTATGTGTGTAGGCATAAGTAGCGTGTTACATGCTTTTAGCACGATATTTCATTTGATTTTTTAGGGAGATTTTTGACCCCAGAGATTGGTACATGACTGAAATTATGTAGATTTTTAGTTAAATTTGTATGAAAGCAAATTTAATCAAGTCTATATATGCGATTTGCATACTACCAAAATTCCAAGAAAGTAGTGCGGGCTCAAGAAACGCTGCTATCCTGCATCCTGCAAAGAGGCAGGGTTGGAACGAGAACAACAAAAATGCTCTAGGCAATGCGCGTACAAGCTAACCGGCTTGTATCACAGATGATCTTCTTCGATGGACAGGAACTGGAAGCTGTAAATACTACGGGTGTTCGAAAGTGTCAAACACATATTGGTTGCCTTTACTCGAGTGGTCGTGTTAAAAATAAGTCTGTCACACTAGATTCGTTTGGATTGTTATAGTTCACGCCGAAATGGCAGCGTTTGAAGGTGAGCTTTTCTGTTTAAAAACGCTCGATGCGTATACATAATGCTGGACGTTTTTAATATGTGTATTTTTTTGCTAATAGAAATGGGGGTCATGCCGGAAATCGGGAAAGCTGTCGAAGAAATGGACTGGACGTAAGTTTTAACTCACCTTCGATAAGAAACGCGATAGGAAGGAGTTGCTATGTATTGATTAGTTTTGTTTGGCTTCAACTTAAGGTTACCCACAGATGTCCAGGCCGAAGCTATTCCATTAATTTTGGGAGGCGGAGACGTATTAATGGCAGCTGAAACTGGTTCTGGAAAGACGGGAGCGTTTTGTCTTCCAATTTTACAAACTGTGTGGGAAACGTTGAAAGACATTAAGGAGGGAAAGGGTACCACTGGAGGAGGCGGGATCGTCAGTAAGGATATTTATTACTTTCGAAGCGACTGAGAATGGATGGATTTACATTGGTTTTCTTTTTTGAAAGGTACAAAATGGCAGCTATCCATTTTCGATAGAAGTTCTGCATTTGCTGTTACTCCCGATGGATCACGATGTCAATCCCGAGAATTCAAAGACTGGCATGGTGGACGAGCCACGAAGGGGGTTTCCGGGAGTGGAAAATATTACTTTGAAACTGTTGTACAAGACGAAGGCCTTTGCCGTGTTGGATGGTCCACGCAGCAGGCATCCTTGGACTTGGGTACTGACAGGTTCGGATTTGGCTTTGGAGGGACTGGGAAGAAGTCTAACAACAAAAATTTCGATACCTATGGAGAACCGTTTGGGAAAAGTGACGTGATTGGATGCTGCTTGGACTTGGACAATGCAGAGATTAAATTTCTGAAAAATGGAGCGGATCTTGGAAATGCTTTCAAAATTAGTCAGCCATTGAAAAATGAA